>JAKSZP010006005.1:0-35046 GCA_022478985.1 Massospora cicadina | reverse complement strand
ATCTGGATTGGGCCATTTGAAGTCATTGAGAAGATAGGTATAAATGCATGCACTATCAAGGACCCCGCTAGTGGTCAGATCATCAACCAAGTGCATGCAAAGTTCCTCTGGTCGTATAAGCAATAGAATCCTCATCATCCAGTCAAGGAGGGGGTAATGTCGCGATTCCAATATGACTGGATGATAAGCATTAAGTCATTATGGTGGAACAGATGAAATCGGCTGAGTTTGATATGAGTTATGGTAATTTGAGCACCTCAAAATGAGGCAATATTGGGTTGTTAGGAAATTGCCTCAAATTAGGCGTCGTGAGATTAACAAATGAAAAATTGGTGGAACCAATGAGATATGGCGAATTGAATTACTAAGCCATGAAAGCAATATCATTTGAATTTGCTATGATATAAGAAAGATGAGATTATCAAAGAAAAAGGTTGTTAATAGTTTAGAGTGAACTAAACAGCAAAGATTCGCTGTATTTATTATTTTAAATAAAGAAGAAGTTGGAAGCAAGTGCTCCATATTTATTAAATAAAGTTAATTTCTGTTGGTTCAAGGGCAACGATCCTCATATCGTTGGTCCCATTGCCCAGTGGGCCAAACCCTGTTCAAAATTGCTTACTGCGTATCTCAACAATAACGCCAATTTTATAACAGTGGGGTTGTTGGTACCAAAGAAAAGGCTGAAGGGCCCTGGACATCCTTATTGGTGGTTTTCATTGTGGAGTTACCTGCTTATGATGAGTAAGATGCCATCATGGTGGTGGTGGACCATTTATGGAGTTCACCCACTTTATTCCTTGCAGAATGACAATAACTGCAGCTGAGATGGCCAGACTTTTCGTCACTCATATGTTTGCACTCCATGGGGTTTCCCAAGAAATTATTAGTGACGGGGACCCCAGTTTACCTCTGTCTTCTAAGTAGAGTTGTGTAAGACTCTTCAGATTCGCCCCTGCCATTCAACTGCCTATCACCCCTCAATCAGATAGGAAACTGAACGAGTGAACCACTGCTTGGAACAGTTTCTACGGTGATACACCGCCACAGATTATTCATATTAGGTTTCTCACATTCCAATGGCCCAATTTAAATACAACAACTCTTTGCGTTATTCATTTGGTTGTTCCCCTTTATTCGCCAACCAGAGCTTTAACTGTAATGGTTAAATGACATGATAGTGAGTACCCACCTTAAGGATAAGGCTGGGCGACAGGAGGCCCAGAAGGTGAAGCTTCAGGCACTCCCTGACCTTAGGCACACACTAGACCAACGCTGGGTACAAGCCAAAAATGCCCAGGTTGGTACTAGTGAAGTGCAGAGCTTCCAGCCCCTTTCATCCACCCGGGCGTTAAAATGAAAGATTTATTAGATTACCAATGATGGTTCTATTTGGTTGATTGATGAACGGGAGTTTGAAATCCATTCCATTTATGAAACTATGCGTTTGGGTCAGATCCAGCACCAATCGAGTACTTGAGTGAAGATAGTTTTGGTGTTTTCTACCAATTCAGATGGTAGTGTTTGTCTATTGGTAAATTAGTGCTTGGCACTGCTTCAGCAGACCCTAATATTCCCCAATGAAGTGTAAATCTGTTTTCTGTTATCAACATTCATCGTTGGTCAAGATTCCCATTAAAAGTTTCCTGTTTTATGTTCTATTATGAATATTCAAAGGATCCTGTGCGTGAACCTCTTTGATGAGGTCTCACGCTCCGTTAACTTTTCCATTTTAAATACAATCATGCTATCCCCTAGTGCACTGTTTGTTTGACCAGGTTCCCTACAACCTGAGCCGCTTACCGCCTTCTCTTTGTGCACCACGTCACTTTTGGT
The DNA here is from genome assembly GCA_022478985.1 of Massospora cicadina. Taxonomy (NCBI): domain Eukaryota; kingdom Fungi; phylum Entomophthoromycota; class Entomophthoromycetes; order Entomophthorales; family Entomophthoraceae; genus Massospora; species Massospora cicadina. The sequence goes on along the minus strand of JAKSZP010006005.1, from coordinate 33,210 downwards.
GGGTTTTTATTATAAAAATCGCACTTCTCTACTTAAGTTGTTATTGTTTTAGCACCCTCTGTTGGGCTCTAATAACATTCAAACTAAAGGCTATTTCCCTGGCGTTAGACTTGTGCACCGTGCACTACCACACTGGGAATAGGAGAGTAATAGACACTCTCCTTACATTAGTTGACCAACAACTCAATTTCATGTGCGCGAACCTTTTCCTTGTGGGACTTTTCCAAAGGGTATACAGTGGCCCCAGCTGTGGGCTTCAGCTGTGGTCAGTAACACCGCTGTTTACTTTTTTCCCTGAAGGTTAGAGCATCTCAGCGTTATTATGGCTGCATCCAACTGGAAAGTACCCACCCTTCATGCTTGTACATGGTGGAAAAGGACGCTTCTAGGTCCAAAAGTTATGATTCACCAAATTTCTATCAAAATTACCAAATTCAATTTAAACAAATGGTTTTCACTTCAACTGAGCATTCAGATGATGCCAGCTGAATTCTTGCTGATGAGCTGGGGGTGTTGGCCTTGGATAACGTCAGGCATTCCGTTGCTGTTAGGGGAATAGGGTCATTCACGTCTAAAATGCATTTTATAACATAAACTTTATTCATACCTCTGAGCCATTTATTAGCTCTTACGAATTGGATAAGAACCCTAAACCAGTATATCAAATTACCACTAAGAACCCTCGTTTGACCCCTACCATGATCCGTTGCACTCAGGAAGTGGAGAAAGATCTTCGTTTTAAATATGATAGATTATATGCACCTGCAGAAGGCATGGTGGGATATGTGGCCTCAGTAGTAAGAGTGGCCATCTATCCATCCCCCTTCTATGATTCCAAAACATATCCTGATGGCGTGCTAAAGCCAGAGGAGGAATTTTCTGGTGAAGTATTGGCGTTTTCTGTTTTAAATAAAGACCATTAGGAATATTTTATACTGACTGCTATCCTTTCCTCTCCTTTGGGAAAATTCAACACCAATACTCTTGTGGATACTGGCGCCACTGAAAACTTTATGCCCAGAGCCTAGCCGACAACCTTGGGCTGAGTTACTTGCCAGGTGGTATGGTTAGGTTAGGGGTGTCCCAAGATATTCCTAATCTGAAGGTCGTTGGGACAGTGGACTATCAGGTTGGAAAATACCACTCGTACAATCACTTCCAAGCTATCAAAAACCTCTTGTAACTTATCATTTTGGATGTGGAGTGGTGGCTGAAGTTTGCCGTTAGAACCAACTTAAAAAGAATACCCTATTCCTAACATTAAGAATGGTCGCACATTAGTTGATCATTTGTCTGAGGCTGACGCTCAGGGCGACTTTCCCCACTGGCTCCACTTTCACACCTTTAGCCTTGCCTCTATGCTGAAGCCCACTGTGGTGGTTCCCCCACCTTCTTGTTTGGAGGGTTTGGAATCTTCCTTTTATGCAGCTTCAGCTGATGCACTACCTGATCATTTTCAAGTATGACTGTGATTTTAAACTAACTGTGGATCTGGTGCGTGTTTCTTCTCCCATTTACCCCTTGACCATCCGGGAGGAAGAGGCGTTAGATGTGTTGGCGAAGGAGCAGTTAGCCAAAGGCGCGATTTTTCAGCATACCACTCCTGTTTGCTACCCACCTCTCTTTGTTGAGAAGGCTGATGGTACTCTACGCCCATGCATAGACTATGGGAACTCAACAACGTTACTGTACCAGACCTCCATCTCATCCCTTTGGAATCACAGTTTGCACGCTATGTGGAGAAGGTGAAGGTCTTCTCAAAGCTGGATTGCATCAATGTAATTAATCTGATTCAGATTAAAAAGGGACAATAGTGGTTAACCACATTCTGTACCAGAAAAGGGGTATTCCAGTTTTGGGTCATGCCCTTTGGGCTTAAGAATGCCCCTGCTATCTTTCAACGCCGCATTGATGCAGTGTTGGGGGACTTGTTAGGGGTATGAACGGTTGCCTACATGGAATATATTATAGTGTTTTCCCCTGACCATGAGTCCCATACAGTACATCTTCAGTAAGTGGTGGAGAGGTTAAGAGCAGCCCACCTCACGCTAAAGATCAGCAAGTGTGAATTCTTCAAGTCCCAGGTCACTTTTTCTGGTCAACGAAGTGTTTGACCAAGGACACATGATAACTCCAGACAAGGAGAAGGCAATTAGTGAGTGGCCCACCACAACCTCAGTCAAGGAATTGATGAGTTTTTTGGTGATTTGTACATTTCTCAAGAAAGTTTAAGCCCAATCTTTCCAAGGTGTCAGCACCCTTATATAAGGCTAGCGGTGCAAAGGTGCTTCGGTGTTCCCCCATTTTGGAGGATGTTTTTCAAGCAGTGAAGTGCAGCCTGTTGTAAACGTCAGTTCTTTGCAATGTTGACCCAAATAAAGAGTTCATTGTGTCTACTGATGCTTCCAACTTCGCCATAGCGGCTGCCTTGTTAAAATTAGGCGAAGATGGGATAGAGCATGCGATGGGATATTTTTCTAGGAAAATGTCTTTGCATTAGTTGAATTACGCCATTTATGACAAAGATTTACTAGCAGTGGTGGAGGCGCTGACTTATTGGCGTCACCACTTTCATGGCTCCACACAGCCATTCCATGAACATACAGATCACCGTTCCTTGCTGTACTACCGCGCCCCTAATGTCCTAACCCCACTGCAGACCCGTTGGCATGAGACCTTTGCCCAATTTGCTTTTTCTTACGAGTTCACCAAGGGCAAGGATAATGGCTTGGCGGCTTCTTTAAACCACAACCCTGCTTTAGCTCCTGATCCAAAGGAGGTAGAAGTTCATAACACACAGGTGATGATTCCGCCAAATAAAATTGTGTCTCAACTTCCCTCTTCCCCAGCCAACGGGCCAGAGCTTGCACCCCTAGAAAATGCGGAGGAATATAGTATGTTCAGAAAGGTAGTCCTTTCTCAGACGCTATAAGCTGAATATACTATAATAATTACAAAAAGCGCTTTAGTCAAGAGGATCTATCCAGGGGCTATCACGTGAAGGATGAGTTGGCGTGTTTTCAGGGGCACCTTTGGGTTCCTGATGGACCACTGTGCCTGGAAATCATCCGGGACCATTATGATGAATCACCATTGGTCATCCTGGTAAAGCAAAGACATTGGAGTTAATATGAGGCACCTACAATTGGAAGGGCTTGCCTGATCAGGTGGGAGGGTATTGTAAAGAGTGATTGATCTGCAACCAAATGAAACCAAATTTTCAACCTTTAGCGGGGTTGTTGGTACCAGTACAGAAGGCTGAAGGGCCCTGGACTTTCCTATCAGTGGATTCTTATTGTGGAATTACCTGTCTCTGATGGTTATGATGCCATCATGGTGGTGGTGGACCATTTTACAAAGTTCGCCCACTTTATTCCTTGCAGATCTACAATAACCCCGGCTGAGACGGCTTGGCTCTTCGTCACTCATGTGTTTGCGCTAATTGGGGTTCTCCAAGAGATTATCAGTGACCGGGGACCCCAGTTTACCTCTATCTTTTTGGAAGAGTTGTGTAAGACTCTTCAGATTCGCCCCTGCCATTCAACTGTCTATAACCCCCAATCAGATGGGCAGACTGAACGAGTGAATCAGTTCTTGGAACAGTTCTTGAGGTGTTACACAGCCGCGGATCATTCAGATTGGGTTTCTCACCTTCCTATGGCCCAATTTAGCTACAACAACACTTTGCACTCCTCAACCGGTTGTTCCCTTTTTTCGCCAACCATGGCTTTAACCACGCCTTAACATGGAGCCCAGATTTGGATCTATGGTTGAAGCTGTGGTGGACTTTGTCAAGACTATAAAGAAGGTCCATCAGGGGGTTTCCACAAGTTTGGAGGCGGCAATGCAGGTATATAAAGAGAATGCTGATGGTAAGTGCCAAGTAGGTACAGCGTACAAGGAAGGGGATCTTGTAATGTTTGGTTCTTGTAACATCCCTATCAAGCAGCAATGCAAGAAGCTGGGACCAAAGAGGATTGGCCCTTAACGCGTTGTTAGAAAGGTGGCCCATGCCTCATACCGGTTAGATCTTCCTTTTTTTGTTTCAGATCTTCTCTGTCTTTCATGAGAGCAAATTGACGTTGTTTGAGGGCCCCCCACCAGAGACTCCTGAGGCCTATCTCGTGGATGAGTTTCCAGAGTTGGAAGTGGAGGAGATAGTAGCCTCTCGCTATGTTAAAAGAAGACTTGAGTACCTGGTATCTTGGAAGGGCATTTGATGCTGCAGAGAACAATTGGGTCTCAGCGCACGACTGTGTGCATGCCCAAGATCTATAGCTTTCCATAAGCATTTCTTCCAAGAAGCTGGTTCTAATCCCAAATTGACTGTTGCTGCAATGAAGTTGGCCCTGGCCCACAAGAACGTTTCCCTAGCGCAAGCCCCTGGAGGGGGGTTGAGCCCCGTCAGGAGGAGAGGGTAATATCATGGTTAAATTACATGATAGTGGGCACCAACCCCAAGGATAAGACTGGGCGGCTGGAGGCCCAGAAAGGTGTTGCTTCAGGCCCTCCCTGACCTCAAGCACACAGTAGACCAACGCTTGGTACAATCCAAGTATGCTCAAGTTGGTACTAGTGAGGTGCCTAATGCCCAGTCCCTTGCGTTGGCCCAGGCACTAAAATGGACAGTGTATTAATCAACAACAATGGGTCTATTTGGTTGATTGAGGAATGGGAGTTCAATGCCCATTCCATTTATGAAACTACGCGTTCAGGTCATATACAACTTCAATCAATTACTTGAGTGAAGTCAGTTTCAGTGTATTCTACCAATTTAGATGGTAATGTTTGCCTATTGATGAATCGGTGCTTTGAACCACTTTGGCAGATCCCAAATTTCCCTGACGAAGTTTAAATTTGTTTTCCATGACCAACGTTCCTTGTTGGTCGACTTTCCACAATAAACTTCCCCATTTCTCGTTTTTCAAATGTTATTTCAGATGATCCTTTTTGTGAACTTCTTCGAGGAGGTCTTGCACTACATGAACCATTCCATCACAAATATGATTAGGCTATCCCCTCACGCACTGCTGGGTCGCCCAGGTTCCCTCCAACCTGGGACGCTTACTCATTTTTCCCTTGTGCACCGCGTCACTTTTGGATGGTTATTTACACCAATAATCGCCCTTTTTTCTTGTGTTATTATTGCTCCAGAACCTTCTTCTGGGCTCTAATAACTCTCATACTAACGGCTAGTTCCCTGGCTTTGGCCTTGTGCACTGTGCACTACCACTAGGGAACAGGAGAGTTATAGATACTCTCCTTAAAAAATCTGCTTCTATCCTTGTACAAGACAGCCAAACACTATGCTTGAAAATTGGCGTTTAGTAAACAAGGTTCAATGCCAGATAACCTTATATGAGGAAGGATCCTTCACATACTTACATAATCAGCTTATGACTCAAGTGGTCGTCACTGTAATTGAAGCTTACTTACAGGTCAGACATAATATTGTGTAACTCTTAAATTGTATTTCCGCCCATAAATAACAATGAGGATGATGTTTTGGACAATTTAGAGGAGCTTTACAACAAGCTTATTCAGGAATGCAAGGCCCTGCTGGCCATGAAAAGACTCAGGATTCCAAGGTCCCCCTGGGTCACAAGGGCACTGGGATCCATTGGCTTCAAGGGATTGTTGGCCTATAAGGCCCCAAGAATCTGAGGGCAACCAGGCCTCCAGAGAGCATTGCCTACCAGGGCCGGCGGGGCCATCTGTAATGGAAAGAATTTTGGCTGTCAATGGGAATCTGGACCTCGTGGCTCTCCAGGGCCCCCTGGCCCTCAAGATCCTCCTGGACATACCGTAACTGAAGTATCTTATGACTAGCTTATCCAACTTACCTATCAAAATAGAACTATAAAGGCGTACAACTTTATAGCATGTCAGTTAAATAAGCCCATAAGCTAAATTTTAAAAGAGCTTAAGGAGAACTTGCGTAAAAGGGAAACTCTACTACAGTAATGAGTTAGTACACAAACCTGAAAAAAGATTTTAATGATTTGAGGACTTATTTTAATTAAACTCAATTCACCAGAGAAATGATAAAAAGTCCTTGATTTTGGTTCCTCTTGTACCAACTGGAATTAAAGTTTTATACACATGATTCTACTAACTTTAAGCCCTCATTTTCTTTAGAAGTGTATCCTCAGTGAAAAAAGTATTACATCTTCATATGTCTATTAAGTTACATGGAATATGATACCAATTGATTGAAAAGTTAAGTAGTTTTCAACTTGTTTATGTCATAACACTCAAAAAAATATGGTACCTTACCTGAAATAGCCAAACCTGGAGCCAAATTAAGACTGATTTAAAAAATAATTTGAAAGTGACCAAACCCTGTTCTTTCCAAAGCAAGTCTTCATGGGCATTTAAACAAACATGGATCAACACCAATCAAATCATCCAATTAAATTTACTATATGGCCCAAAAATTGGTTGCCTGTGACCGCATCTCCTTTAATAAAGCCATTAATGCTGCTAAATCTTCCTTGGAGTCTCATCCTGACTAAAACTACATATCAGAGCGGCAAAGAGAACTTCTAAAGTATCTTAGAGTCATACAATTAGATTTTTGACTATGTGGTAAGACTGTTATGAGGTTGATTCTTCCAAAACATTAATAAAATCCATTCTGACTCTTGGTTGAATAAACGTGATCATAGTAATACTTTTACTCCCACTCCTGGTCAATAAACCTTATTGTTGATATTATGGTTGTGCCAAACCCGCGGCAGAATCAATAAATCATTCAGATTACCCTCACGGCCCACCTGCAATTTAGTTCAAATAAATAAGTGGGACCAACCCCTTTCTATAGACCTGAGGGTGGTTCTGCGGGTTAAAATATTTTCAAGAGGTTGATAAGATTAAATATGCAATATTCTTACCCATGGGTTCCCCCTACCTGCTAATAACCCATCATCTAATTTCAAGTCGACTAGAGGAGATTCTTTCATGCTCTAATAAGTTGAAAGTTCATATGTCCTAATTAAGCCACCCTCTACTTATGGTGAATCTTGCACCTCTCCATTTTTAGCCTCAAATTACTCTAAATACTAGGAGGGGATTTTATAATGGGAAATCGCTTCTTTCTCTATTTTGATATTAAATTTTATAATATATAATCTCTGTTGGGGTTTCTACCCAAATCAGAGATTCTTGTGTGTTAATTAAATGAATAGAACCCAGTCTGATAAATTAAACAAAACAATTATTGGGAAAATCCCTGATCAAATTCAGGACCTTTCAATATCAGGGATCAACCCAAACTTATGAAATCAAATATTACTCCCCTAAACCCCATAATCTCGAGGTTCAAACCTGATCTATGTGGCAATTGAATCCTGTTTGACAGAGGTAACCAGCATGCCACATAATCCCCAATTGGCAATGAGTATATATCTTAGCTCAGAACTCTTAAATTTACTAAAAAAACCTCCCTGATCTCCCATATAATCATGTTTCTAAGCAAATACACTTTACTCCCGTTTTGACATTAATAATTTAGCTTACCTCTATTCATTTAGGGACAAAAACTTAGTTAAGATTTACCACTTAAGGAACATTATTATATGCGAAGACTTTTCTGGCCAAAGAAAGTAAAACTTATAGTCCAGCACCCAGGAACTTCAGGTCTCCTGGCCTTAAAAATAAAGAACAAGAGGTTTACAACCCCTTCGTCCCAACAATTTCTTTGTGGTTTATTTTCCTCTTAAAATCTTTATTAGCAGCTATGTTTTTTGACACTCATGCAACTGCTTGATTGTTGAAATCTTGTGCAAAAGCACCAGCAAGCATTACTCACACCAGGATTACAACACTGGACATCAAAGAACCTCTCATTAAGATCCCCTCCAGTCTACTCCAGAAGGCTTACAAGCCCTTCTACTATAACAATATAGATCAGTAGGTGAATACTTTTGAGAAGAAAGGGACTAATAAGAAGAATATAAAATGTAGTTACCTTAGAAGAATAATGGCATACCGCAATGGAATGCTACAAGAGAATCAAAGATGAGGAGTGAAAATCCCCGTCAACATGAAGATTTGGCTCTTCATGTTGATAACCATCTTATGTCTCAATCATCTACTTCTTGGGCTATGAATATGCTGCCTCCTCTACTAGAAATTTTGCTTATAGGTTGACTAATATTAATGTTTTTATTAGATTACACTTGTTCTTCTGTGTCCCTTTATCTTTTTTCTTTACCTTACAGCCTCAAATTGGGGACAAAGTTGCCAAATTAGAAGTTTGTGTGTTCAAATTAAAGGCTCAAGCCACTTTTGACACAGGCTCACCAGTATATGTTATATCTTCCAAGGTGGCAAATAAGATAAAGTTGCACCAAAACTTTGACATAATGTTAAATATAGAACCTCAGGCCACTTTGCACTAAGTCTCTTGGTGCTTATTTGGCCTTGCCCATATGGTTAGGGAAGCTTCAAATAAGTCCTCTTCAGTGGTTCTATTTAATGAAAAATATGATTATTATTAATGACTCAATTCTTACGTGAGCATTCAGGCAAAATCAACTTATCTGAGTCCTCTTTGTCTATACATGGGTTTTGGGTACAAAAACTTTCCAAACTCCCATCACCAAGAAGGACAACCCTAAGAAAAGAATATGCCTTATGGAAGACAACTGTACTTCATATCTGATAGAGTATCATGTAGTAGGACCATATTGAAAAATGCCTCCATTATCCACCAAAGCCCAAGAAGCAATGCATCTATTCGCTCCGTCTCAGGTGGTAGCACCAGCTCAGGAGCAAGTTATTGTAGATAATTGAGTTAAATTACACATTTCTCTTGGACATATTGAGGAAATTCGTGGGGTGGTTAGTCCATCTGTCAAGGAGATATTGCCCTGCCCAGGCATTTTCATACAGCCTATTCAAGGACCATCCATGTTTTGTTAGGTAATCTGGCTCAAACTCCCTATTTCATAGGTTAAATAGATTATATATCTTATATTTGGCTGTTGCTTGTTGATGAGTTATAAACTACATAAATTCTGTACCCTTTGGGATTTCAGGCTTAAAGAACATCCTAATAGCTCACTTTCAATTATAACATTGGCTTGTACCTTACCAATTCTCTACAAAATGCCTTTTTGCGACCCTTGGCTAAATTTCTGACATTTTTCCCTTTGGACCCCACGCTTTCAGAAATATTAATGGAGTGACTCATCAGGCAGATTTTGGATATGCTTCGCCCATATGGACCAAGCCTTTTTATAAAAATCCAAAGTGGAAGAGGCACAAGTAGCTATTGCGTTGAAGTAGTTTCTGGAAGCCAGCCTGTTATAGGCTTTGCAGAGCCCTTGGGTCTCGGTCCTTCTTTAATAAAAAATTTAGACAAAACCCATTTCATGTTGAGCATTATTGTAAATTGAACAAATTACCCAAAAGGACAGCTATTCACTATTTGATATTGACAATTCAATGTATAAGCTAGGCAACTTACAGTTCATCTTTGCAATGGACTTAGCCAGTGGGTAATAGAAAATAGACCACACTCCACAAGACCGAGCTTAGAGCACTACCATTACTAAAAAAGGATTTTTTTTGAGAATTACCAAATTCCTTAGGAACTATGAAAGCCCAAAATAAATTTCAGAGATCTATGGACGCATTCTAGAAATCTAAAATTACTTTATCATGGTATATGTAGATGATGTCAACCTCTTCTTCAAAACCTTTTAGGTCCAATCTTGATCACTTATGACAAGTCTATGAACGTCTAAGAACAGTATAAAAATGAAGCACCAAAGTTCGCTTTTTTCAGAAGTAATTTAAGCTCTTAGGACTTGTGGTAACAAAATAGGGTATCCAAACCACTGTAGGACAAATTCTTGACGATACATAAGATTTCCCCAACTCAAATCTAAGGGACATTCAGGTTTTGCCAGAAATGATGGGGTATTACCGCCAATTTAGTCCCTGTTTCACCAAGTTTGTGGAGCATTTTGTCTATTTATTGCAGAAAAACGTGTCTTTCCACTGTGAGTTATTGAAACAACATTCCTTTGATGCCTAAAAATTGGAAACAAGTAAAACTTTTGTGCTTCTAATTAAACATTTAATAACCTTTCTTGCTTTTTACTGATGTCAAGCAATGTTGCCATTGTCACCATTTTGGCGCAATACAATGACAATCAAGTGAACCATCCTATTGCATACTTTAGCAAGACTCTATCTAAAGGTAAATGATGGTACAGCGATACTGAGAGTGAGTGCATGGCTTTGGTCCTAGACATTAATCATTTCTATCCATTATTTACAGAATACACTTTATGGTAATAACAGTTCACACCTCCATTCACTTGTTGAAACTGATGCGTGACCCAAATGGTCATCTAGCCTAGTGGGCCCTACAGCTACAAAAATATGTTTTATAAAATGTTCATCAATGACTCACAAAACACCAAAATGATGATGGTTTCTTAAAATTGCCAGTTCTGACTGTTTAATACACAAAAGAGGATTGCATATATGTATCCTTTTCCCTATTTTTGGCCACTAGAAACTTTAAAAATTTAGAGTGAGCTCAAATGGAAGCAACAATACTAAAAAACTGATGACAAGCTATATAAATTAGTAAAGAAGAAGTAGCTTTTTTTTTTGCCACTCTAATTGGACTGAAGTTGTTATGTAGGGTCACACTACCAATGGGCGTGGGGAAGTTCAAATAACAACGGTTGAGGTCTTAATACTTCTAGGACTGAATGCTTAAGTTGATCCAAGATTTTTTGGATTCCTGAATTACTTGTCACCATCATGAAAAGCTAAACCCATTATTTCAGAATTAAGTAGTTGCCACTAGTGCCCCTTTCCACAAGGTAAGCATTGACATTATAGGTCCTTTGCTACAGAAGTTCATATTCATTGATTTATATCAGTGAATGTGACCCACCTCACTAAATGGGTCAAAGCTATATCCATCCCTACAGCCAACGCTCAAGAAACTGTCTAGTTCCTGTATTGGCAACTTTTCACACATCATGGTATCCGGGAGCTCTTATACAAATGTTGAGATTTCGATGTGCCCGCATTACCCAGCTTAATCAGTTATAATAAATCTGCTTGTCCACTAGGTGATGAATTCTGGTAGTGGATGTGGTATTTATTGATTACCTATGATTACTATTGTTTGGAGAAATATTTCTAGCAAATATTTCGTAACTCTGGGTTTTGATCCACTGGATTGCTTATGTTTTGTCAGGGACTACCGACAATAACTAAGTAAATAGGTTTTAAATATTAATATTGATAAGCTAATTAACTTGTAGGAGTCAATTGGGCTTTATTGCTGTTTGAATAAGGGGTTTATGAGTTGCTAGGCGATTGAAGACGCTTGTGATAAGCAACTTGTGAGTTGACCTTTTAGATCTCAACCTTCTGTTTATGGGTAAAATTCCCAATACCCAAGCAGGTCTTACCCTAAAAAGGGTAACACACTGGGGTCAAGTGAAGGCGTTGGGACATTTTCTTAAATTAAACCCAGATGAGGTTACATTGATGGTCAGCGGCAAAATCAGACTAGACCAAATGAAGATCATCATTTGGAGTGACCCTGAAGGGGTAATTCTTTGGCGATGGCTGTTTTTGAAATTAAAAGCCTACAGAAAACTTTGGCGCCAAATTCCTGTATAAATTACTTTGCATGCTTTAAATAAAGCAGGTATATACTTTCAGATTAATTTTCTTAATAATTTAAGCTGTCATATTTTGCTCATGAGACTACAGTTGGGAAGGATAAGAGATCCTTTGTCTATTTTATTATCTCCGCGGAGTCTGCATGAAGAGAGAGAAGAAGAACCACTGAACCTAATCCTAGGTAAAGTTCTATCAGAAAGTGAGTCAGAGGATGAAGTTCACAAATATTCTAGAGTTAACTCCCAAGATTAGGACAAGCACCAGTTTACCGTTGGACCTGATAATCATCTTGGCTATAAGAAATTTAACTAGAGTAATAGTCTTTATACTCTTATTACCCTACTTAATTAACTATCACAAAATATAAGAAGACATCTAAAGAAGCTTTACAGTTAAACAAGGGATCTGAAGCAAGCTACAATACTAAAAGAGTACACAGCCCTAAGATTCTAACATTTGGTGCTCACAACATGGGAGTAGTTGAGTTTTAAGCCAGTTTTATGAGAAGACCATATCAAACTTTTCTTACAAGAATAAACTAAGGAAGTTTTGAACGGAACTAGAGACCATTAATTAGAATGAACTAAACTTGGTGAGACAGGATGATTTTATTACTTTGAAGGTATGGATGACAAGATCTGAGGAAGAGTTTAGCAAGTCAGAAAGTTCAACAATGTCCTCTATGGGAAGGTCACCTCCTTGAATTGAAAGGAGGGCGAAATAATCAAAGAAGTATAAATTCAGAAGGCGAGCATGAAGCAGATAAAGAACGCTTACCCAGATTAATGAAGATATGACGCGCATGATGAAGTGAATAGAGGAATTAGAAAATTGCAAGAGTGATTACGCTCAAATGGAGGCGGAAAAAGATGACAAAAACATGCATGAAACTCCTTTTGGGAATATTCAACCACCCAGAAATATGCCTTTGTCATTCGTCACAATTATGGAGATGACTCCCAAAGTTAATACTATGTTTAATCGAGTCATTGGTAAGAAATTCCCTGCAGTGGAGCCACAGAAGAAAATTGGAGTACCCCAAAATTACCCACATTTCACCTGGATAATGCACCAGAGTTTTTCTGACTATTCAAAATGACGATCTTCAGAATCATTGACCAACAATAGGCATTGACCATAATGAATTCCTTAACACTGAATGTCAGTATCTGATGTTTCCCCATTAGAATGAGGACAATTGGAAGTATTATGAAGCCAAAGACGCAATTATTTAGAGTTTGGAAGCCTATGCGGATGTACAATTGTAAACTGGGATTTATGGGCATTTAATTCCAAAAGGATGAGACTCAAGAAGCTTTTGCCAACTGATTCTACCAGGACTTGCAAAGCTTGGCTCGTGTAAAAATACTACTAGATTTTGATGCTTGAATCGCAATGTAAGCGGCACTTTGTCCCAACTGAAAATTGCATTGTATGATGCTTCAGCACTATTGACCCAGATGTCCACATCGCAGATGGCGTATCATCTAAAGATTTTAGGAGCAACCTTTAAAGCCCAAATAGAACTTTTTAAGGCCATTTCCGTTAAAAAACAAAATATAGTGATCTTTTTGCTGAGTTTATAAAGAATAACATAATTAATCCATGATATGAAACAAGCCCAAAGGACAAAAACAAGAAGAAAAGAATCAGATCAGCTGCCACTTAATGTAGGAAACCTAGACATATCGCTGATCAATAATGGAGCAAGAAACACAATGAGAAAGTTAATCTAGTTAGGTGAAAGAAAAGGAAATTGGTATAGAGTTAGGAAAAGGATCCGCAATCTAGATAAGGATTTTTATGGCGCATGGTCAAACCTGTTACCCTAATAATGAATGATGACATAGATATATGACTTATTTTTAGATGAAGATACACATGACCTGCTCTATCAGATTATTAATTTGGATGTAAACGCCATCACCTGAGCAAATGTCAAAGTGGATTGACCCTGAAATCATGAAAAAGATTCTCACCTGTATGCTTATCAGCTTTGGACAAGACTTGATCCACTAAAAGCATGAAAGAATTGCTTAAAACAAGACTTGGCAAGCTGAATTTATCTCTAACCATTAGTGTGATCAAGGAATCTTTCCTTGCTATAACCACGCAATTTATTCATACTCTCAATTTGGAAAATAATGTCACTATTCACTCAGTAAACACCTTATTACAAAAATCTAGTTTACATAGTGGATATTATAGTCTTCCAGGTAAGTATATGGGTAATAATTGATAGTGAACACCCATCAACATTGTTTTTACCAAATTGCTGAAATTGATGAATAGCTTGCCAGATCTAGATCACCAGAAATAATATGGAACCGCCAGATCAGATATTACAATATCCTATGGAACTACAGTCGCTGCAACTTTAGTTCAGATCACTGGTAGTATCGTCTCCCACCATAGTGCAGGCTAATCAAAATTATGACATACTTATTAGAACAAAATTTCTGAAAAAGTTTGGCGTGAAATGTGATTCTGAGGTGTAATTCCTTGACAATTTTGGCGCAAAACCCTGCCATTGGTATATCAGAAGAAAGGAGAACCATCTGTTAAAGAAGAGCAGTTTTGAAAACTTGATTAAAATCATGGCATCATTCCCATCCAGTACAATTTTGATAAATGAAAATGGAGTTAGATGCTGAGGGAGAGCCTGGAAAATAGTGGGATACTCTAGAGGATGAAACTTACAAACATTATTCCACCAGGAATACAAATAATATTTAACACAGGAGCTAACGCTCAAAATCCCAGAGAGATTATATGGAGAAGTCATCAGCTGTATAAAATATGTTGGGATTGAGCCATGGGTATCACTGGGCCTTATTATGCCAGGCTATGGCAAAATAAGTGTGCTACTAGCCAATCTAGGAGAAAAACCAATGAAGATAGAGATAAATTAAGGTAACGCATTTCTGCATTTAATACTGATGACGGAAATCAGAACATTTTAATACTTTGGATCATTACCTAAAGAGGAGATTTCCAGCAGATGCTGCCAAAAGAATCAACGTTCTGGTAAGTTATGAGAAGCTGGTTAATTTATCAGAGTGACAGCAAGAAGATGTTCTTTGATTATTTGAGAGATATCAGGTAATATTTGCCAAGGATGACAATGACCTTAGATGCGCAAAAAACGTAATCCATAAGGTTGACACTGGGGAAAGTACGCTGATAAGGATGAGACCTGTCCGCCAGTATAAGGCTGCTGAAGCTGTAAATAGTAAAGAAATCAGCAAGTTAGTAGAGCATGGGCTCCTAATTCAGTCATCAAGTGCATGGGTGAAGCTGATCCTAATTGCAAAGAAGAAGTATGGATCAATTTTAAGTGGTGATCTATTATCACCAATCAAATAAAAATCATTAAGAAGGAGGATTCTTACCTGCCAGTGAGGATTGACAATGTGCTCAATCACCCGGGGGATGCCAAGTATTTTCCAGCGATGACTTATTTTTTTAGTAAATCTATTTGCCAAAGAAAGATCAAGAAAAACGTGCAATAATTAATGCACAAGGTTGTATTAGATGACCAGAATGCCCCGGGTTTGTGCAATGCGCTAGAAACATTCCAGAGAGAGATAAGTTCAATATTAAGCAATCTGAAGTTATTAGGCGTTTTAATATGCTTGGATGATAGCAATGTATTCAGCATGAACTTCATGGATCACCTCGAGCTCATAGAAGAAATGTTCAGGCTCCAGGCAATGAAAAACTTGAATATCAAGACGGGGTAATGTCATTTCTTTGAGAAAGAATTTAAGTATTTGGGGCTTTTAATAAACTCCAGTGGACTGCAACCACAACTGCAGGATATTATGGCTATGGACGGGTGTCAATCCTGAAAAGCGTTTGGGATAAACAAGTATTTCTTGGGATGGTCAGATAATTTTGCTGTCTCATTAAGGATTTCGCCTGAATTGTAGAGCCATAAGTCCACTTGTTTAATTATCTCAAAAAGGATTTTTATAGAACGATGAGGACCAGGAATTGTTCAATGAGTTACATCTAATATTTAATGACTAATCCTGTCTTGAAATACTATAAATATTTATCAGAAATTAATCAATTAGGAAGATGCCTTGTTGATGGAAATTGGCGCCGTTTCAAGTCAAGTAGACAACCATGGGGAAGAACATTTGGTGGCCTATGTGAGTAGAACACTGACACAAGCAAAAAGGAACTACGGTGCGATGGAGCATAAATGCCTCACAGTGATTTACTCATGTAAGAAACTAAAAGTGTATATCCATAGGACACAATTAAAAGTGTGACCAACCATTCATCTCTACGCTGGCTCCATAACCTGAAGGAACCAGAGGGGGACTGTCCCAGTTGGCTTTAAAAATACAAGCCTATTTTTTGTAGATAATGCACTTGAGCAGGAGCAGCACACTAAAATGCTGACAGATTATCAAGACTGCCTGTTATCTAATTTGTTTATCATTAAGTGGATGAGTTATTCCAGAGGATGATAGAAGGCAATATTTGAAACGATCCCCAAGAAATTCAATGTGCGCTAAGGAAAGTGATGGATAAACCAGATTAAAAAACATACATTTATAAGAAGTGATAGACAGAAAACAGATTTTATTCCTTAAAATAATCAGAATGAGTTGAAAATAAAGTTTTTTCCGCTCAATATCACTTTTGAACAAATTTAAAAATTACAGCAGAATTAAACAACTCCAAAAAACAGACACACAGAAAAACCCCAATGTCCTCAGCCCTACCGCCCGCTGCTCCAAAATGGGGCATGGTAAAACCCCTTAGCGTCTTATGCCCAGAGGGAAAATGCTTTGAACTAGGATGACTAGCCCCCCAATGCCTCAGATTAATATGTTCCCCCCAAGAATCTCGCCATCCACCTTTTACATTCTCAAGCGGTGCCTCATAGCACCATTGTGCTTCCCTGAAGAAAGATGTGATTTGGCCTCCAGGTTGAATATAGCAACTTGTTTCCTACAACGACAAACAAATCATGAAATTAACCCAGGCGCTAATGTAGTCTTCAGACTTTATTGACTTCTGCCCCTACAAGGGGCACTTTGATCTTCGCTTCACCTGTGAAGCCAATGCTACAATTTCAGCCAACATTCCCCTGGTGTTCCAGGGAACCCCCATCCCAATCACTTGCACTTGGTTGCCTGATGACACCACTCTTGTGGTTCAATTTGCATTCCTCCCCACCCACCTCCCCCTGATACTTTATACTTCAAACTAATAGTTGGGTTGTTAATATATAAGACTGACCCCATTCTACAATTTGTGGTTTCCAATGAAGCCAACCTACTTGTGGGCCCTTGCGCCTTTGCAACTATATGCCAAATATCAACCAAAATTGCCATTTCGATTCCCCAGTGCACCGTTGTCCCCTCTGCCACTGACCACCCTTTCTGGGCCAGAGTAGACAAAGGGCGCACGATCTGCCCCAGAATTTTTTTAATCTGGACCACTTGAAGTGGCGCTAACCCACCATAGCCCATTATGGAGCCCACACGCTTGATAGCCCCCTATGATGATCCCATTGCTGACATAAATGTTTTTCTTATGGTGCACAATCCTCCCTCTCCCTCAACCCAAAATGGTAGATGCAACTGCCACCGATTAAGCAATAAAGAACCTACATATCAAACCCCCCGCCCCCACTCAACTAATCAGGAGCCAGCATGGACACCAGTAAATTAAAAAAACTCACCCAGCCACCCAACCCAGCACACCCATATGTTGATCAACCTATCGTTTTCAACCAAAATTCCTGGGATTATTTGGAGAGAGTTGATAATTTTGGAACTTCCATCCTAAAATTGGCTATGACCACAGGCCTCAAAATTTACCTAAACAAAAAATATAAAGCTCAATTTCCAACTCAGCACTATGCTCTACGCTCAGATGCTGATGAATTCTGAAGTGACCACCAACTCACCAAAGAGGCTGTTGCCTCCCCTAATTGTCACCCCCTCAAAAATGCTGTAGCAAAATAAGTCACAGTCTTGGCCCTAGGGATACTCACCCCTGTCCTTCCCCCATGTAACAAGTTCATATAAAAGAATTCCTCTAATTTCATCAAGTTGTTAACAAAGCAATACAAAAAGTTTCGATGGCCACAAAATTTGGCCCCAAGACCCACATTACCAGCAATAACATCGCCACCTTCACCACCCTACCCAAAGTACGCCTTGAGGCTGAGAAAACCCTATCCAAATATATCACCACCCACCTCATAGCAAAATTCAAGCTGCAAGCCCCACTCTGCTACCTTGACCCCCATTTTGAGGATGCAACCATTTTTATGCTCTCAGCACTCTGCCTTACACTGTCTGACACAGAGGAGGAAGATGAGCTTCCCAATCCCCACTCAACCCCCACCATGGATGCATAGCAGCTTAATGAGTCAGACCTTGTTGGATCTTTTTAGTTTTTTTTTATTTTCGATCTGGTTTGGGTGATATGATTGTCTCTTTCTGTTCATTAAATTCTAGTTTAGTATAAGTTTTTCTCCTTGGAGCTCAGTATTGTCCATCCACTGGTTGGCTTGCCTCAGTTAAATAAAAAAGAATGAGCGGAAAATATTTGAGCTGCACACAAAGTCATAATCCATGGTGGCCTAAGAAAAAGCATGGACCGTATTTGCCAGTATTATTACTGGATAAAAATCGAATATAATCTCACTAATTCTTTGGCCTGTTGCATAGAATGCCAACTCCACAATCTGCATAACTATATAATAGGACCCCAGCTAGTACGCCCTAAGTAAGCTTGGCACATGGTGTTAATAGATGTTATGGGACCCTTGAGTGTCAGTAATGAGGGAGTTAAGTACATCATATTGGCGATAGACCATCTGAATAGATGGTTAGAAAATGAAATCCTTGAGCAAAGTGGAAGATAAAAGTCAGGCGAGATTCATCCTGAACCAAGTGGTGTGCCAGTATGGATGCCCACAAGTTTTATTGAGTTACAAAGGAATCAATTTTACCTCCTATGTGATCCCAAGGCTGAACACACTGATGAAAAACTAAGGAGTGGTGTCCATTACATATTAGCTATAAACAAATGAATGTTAGAATGAGTCGTTAGAACATTAGCTATGATGCTGAGAAAATTGCTTTTGGGGAAGAATTGCAATTGGGGAACTTATCTGAGCTTAGTTAACTTCACCTACAATATCTTCCATCAAAAGGTGACAGGGAGAACATAGTTTGAATTATTATATGGATGAAGGGCAGCATTTTCGCCAATTTTTTTATACTGATGTAGAGCAAGGATTGGGGATGAGTGCCAAACAATGCCTAAACTGACTGGAAAATATTATAATCAAGCCTCAAATACAGGCATTTGATACCACATTTTAGTAAAAAATCAAAGCTAAGATGACAAACAACAAGAAATGACCAGCAATACAAGAGTACCATGTGGGGATTGAGTAACCTATTGCAATACCCATGGTTTTAAAAAGAGTTTTTAAGCTGGATGTTTTGTGGTTGGGTCCATTCGAGATTTGTGCCAAGTCATTAACTGATGTTTATACAATTAAGAACATCACTGATGGCAATATAGTGAGCCAGGTCCATACAAAATATCCAAAGTAATGGATCTAGTGTATAGTAGGTTGCAATATTCCAGTACCATTGAACCTACAATAGGTTAAGTCCTGGCGTGTTAGTTAGGTCTTAAAAATATACCTCTGAGCCATGATAGATAGTTTAGTTCAAAAAAGAACCTATCTGAACCAGATTAAACAAAAAGAAAAGATTTACCTCTCAACCTACTTATAGGTAAGTCAACTGCAAAAAAGAGAAAAATAACATAAGAAAAAACGTCAAAAAATATTATAAGATAAAAAATCATAAGAAAAAATATATAAAAAAGACAAAGATGCAAAAAATATATTAAAATTTGATTTTATTTTGTCGCCATCAAAACCATCAGTGGTGTTCCCTTAAGTTATTGGTAGGACCAACTCAGGTTGAAACAGGGTCCACTTTAAGTAATCTTAAGGCGCTGGAATGAACAAGCATATTGGCAGGATCAGGATGGGTTCAAACTGGATCTTCCTGGGAAAAGGCCCTAGAAAATGAAACCAAGCTTGGGGAATACAGGTACCAAGGAATCAGGTAAGCCACCCATTAAGGTCATTTAAAAAGAAAAGTGTCATATAAGCCTGACCTGGGGGAATACAGGATTACAGAACAATTAAAAACAAAAATACCCAAACTAGGCTAGCAAGACATGGGGTATATAGGAACTTTGCTCTATGGAGGTGGCAGCGAGGAGGACATGGAAAGGAAACATGCTAAGAAGAAGGATTACCCTGGATGTTTGAGCAAGTAAAAATGAGATAGACTAAAAGAACTCAATCTAAACCATAGTGGCGTACTCATTCAGAATCAAAGTGGCATATGCTTCTAGAAAATTTCATTTCTTGATAATTTGGTAAAGTGGGGGGATGTGTTGGGATTTTGATATGTCCATATTTTCCCGCTTACCCAACTATAATACATCTGCTTGTCCACTAGAGAGGATTCATTTCGTTAGTGGATGTGGGAATTATTGATTACTTACAATAAATATTTTTCAAAGAAGTATTCATAGCGAATAATTATTAATCTACCAGGTTTTGATCTGCCAGATTGCTGATGTTTTTCTGTAATGATCCTCAAAAAAAAGTGATTAAGTTGTTAATTGTAATATTGATCATCTAATTATTTTGTAGGATTAATCTGCTTTTTTGCTGATTTATTAAAGGGTTTATGAGTTGCTAGACAATTGAAAACGCCTGTGATAAGCAACTTGCTAGTTGACCTTTTAAATTTCAACCTTCTGTTTAAGGGTAAAAGTCCAATTACCTAAGCAGATTGTTACCTTAATAAGATTGAGTTGTTGGGGTTGAGTGAGAGCGTTGGGACACGTTCTTTGTTTCACCCAGAAAAGGTTACATTGATGATCTACGGCAGAATCTGACTAAACCAATGAGGAAGATCATCATTTGGAGTGACCCTGAAGGGTTAATTCTTTGGTGACAGCTGTTTTTAAATTTTGGGGGCCAACAGAAGAGTTGGGCGCAGAATTCCTTTATAAATTACCTTACATATTCTAAATAAAGCAGATATAATTTCAGATTAAGTTTTTTTTAATAATTTAGGCTGTATTGTTTTGATCATGAGACTAGAGTCTGGAAGGATAAGAGAATCTTTGTCTATTTTATTGTTATCTCCGCGGACTCTTCATGAAGGGAGATAAAAAGAACCACTGAACCTGATCCTAGGTAGAGTTCTATCAGAAGGTGAGTCAGAGGGTGAAGTTAACTAATATTATAGAGTTAACTCCCAAGATTAGGACAAGAACCATTTTAGCGTTGGACCTGATAGTCATCTTGACTATAAGAAATATTAACTAGAGTAATAGTCTTCATACTATTACTACCCTACTCAATTAAATATCAACAAAATAAACAATGGGCATCTTAAAAAACTTTGAATTTAAACAAGGGATTTAAAGCAAGCTTTAATCCTAAAACAGTACACAGCTCAGATATTCTAGCACCAATAAAAGTTTAGATTTCACTTCAGAGGAGATCCGTGATTGAATGTTCTATTCAACACTCATTAAGCTTTTCAGAACCCTATAACCCTTCAACAAATGGAGCTTTAGATATCTAATGGAATCATATCTCCATACTCAGAAAGATAGCTTCTACCAATCTATTATAAAGGAACCATTTTTTATCAAGTGCTCTACTTGCCTATTAGGTCAGCTACCACCAGGTAGTATTATGTTAGACTTTAAGGCGCTTAATGTCAGGAATTCTTTATTACCTAGTATATAACCCATGCTAACGTCAATAACTCCCAAAACTTCCAAGGTCACTATGCAAACTTTAACCAAAGAGAGTATTCAATTGAAGCCTCTAGCCAAAGGATGTTTTTTAACTTCCCACAACCAAGGAGACTAGACAAAGTAAATTTAGATGACCCTCTTTGCTGGTATTAACCAGGAGACTTAGTAATGTTCAGCCACCATCAACCTGTTGGACGAACTAGCAAGCTTACTAGCTCTTGTTCGCCCTTAAAAAGCTCTTTATAAACAAGAGTCGGAATACTACATTATTTGTCTCATCACATGCCTTTTCTTTAAGCTCAGGGAAATTCTGATCATTTTCTAAAAGGATTTTATCAGGCGCAACAAACCCCAGTACACTATAAATATTGAAAGCTTCAAATAGATGTTATATCACTTTTTTCTTATTTAAATACCTTTTTATTTCAAGGACTTCATTGAGAATGATTAGCAAGCCTTGGCCATCCACATAGCGCTAGTCCCTTTCTGTATTAATAAAGAGAGTCTTGTCTAACTCCAAGCAGCTTTGAATCCTGTTCCTTCACTGGTACTGCTAACAACAGTTACAATATCGATACCCATGAATTTTTGCTTTCTGACGACCATATGTTCCAGAATACAAAATGTAAGACATTTGGCTCCAGCTAATAGTCTGGACAGGGGTTTTATTCCTTTTAGAACAAAAAGGGTTCAAACCCCAAGGCCTTGCCACTCGCCAAAATATTGATCTAGGAAATACCCTAGATGAGAGATGAGTGGCCGCCGCCCCTCCATGTTTGCCCCATACCTATTCCCCATCAACCCTCATCCCAAGTCCATTCAAATGTCAAAAATTGCACTTTTTCTATTTATAAAAACAGACAACTTTGATTGGATTTTAGGAATTACAAGAAGCCCGCCAGCATTTTTCTCATTGCCTGTCCCCAACAAGGGACTCAACTAGAGGTAAAGCTGAATGGGGACAACTTATCTAGTAAGTCAAAATCAAGCAAAAGTCGAAACAAAAAGGCCAAAAATGGGGATTGAGCCTCACACTCCACTCCAAACTTGAGAAAGCGAATTTGGAAATTCAGAATTTGGGTAAACGGCCCCAGAATGACTTGGAACTGTTGACTGATACTGTTGAGGCTAAATTGGGGATTAAAACTATTAATTAATGATCTCCTTTTTCAATTCATTCCCCTACTATTGCAGTTCAACTTAGTAGCCTCCCTTCCCCCATCCAAGCTTTAAAACCCAACATCATTCTTGGTAGGTGTTGGATTCTTGTTTTAAATTTATACTAATAAAAACCATATACCCAAAAGGTCTATTTTGTTACTTATTTTGCCAAAATCTTAAATAGAAAGCCGAGAGATTTGTGTTTTCAAAAAGTGAATAACATACGAGGGTCACGTTTGAATATCCTCAAGGATACAGGAACCCTTTTGTGATAGTTAAGCCCAGACTATTGTAAACCCATACTCCACTCTGACAAAGACCTCTCCCCTATCTCCCCCAACCTATACTAAATAGGCGCATCTGACTAATCTATGGCTACTGTTGTGGCTGCTGAATCAACCACAATTAGAGGCTAGTTATCGCCTAGCACGCTGACTTCCTATAACCAAATTCCTTTTCATGGTTCTAAGGAATCTTATAGTTTCAGTTCTATCCAAAGGCATGGTAAGATGTGATTCTAGTTTTCTGTATTAAGGCATATGATAATGTTAACAGCGTTTTGACAATTGCTGTGACCATACATAGTCATTCATATATTAAAAGCTAAACAGCAGGTACGTTGTACTAAAAAAAGGTAAATCAACAAACTTCTGAAGACTTTGACAATGATTTATTTAGTATTAAAAAATAACCGATTGTATGTGGGTCTTACCTTAAAATTCACCTCCAGAATTGCCGCAAAGAAACCTGTCATTTCTTAATGGGTTAAATTGTTTTTTAGCGTTACTTTCTGATTCAGTATCTGACAACTCTTCTTTATCCAATTCAATCAGATGGTATTCTGTCCAAGAACAATTAAAATTTTTAAAGCTTCTTTCTATTACTTTGTTCTCTTGTTCAATCGATTCTAGAATACTAAAAAGTTTTTACACTCCACCAACCTTATCACTAAGCCCACAATGAACCTATGTTAACGCTTGACGCCCACTGCATCATGTGGGGCGGTAGTGTACCACCTCCAAGAACATATTAGCACCTCCAAAAACATGCTTGAGCTGGACTAGCTAGCCCTGAGAACACTTCAGGTTTGTACATCCCGCCTTGAGACCTAGCCTGTCTTTCTAGCTCACTCCCAGGTGGTGCTTTGCAAACCCCTGGTGCTCCCTCTGAGCAACCTGCACTCTGCCTCTGTGTTAAGCATGCGAACCTTTTCCCCTATGCAAGAAAATCATTATTGAGAGGGCTACAGTGGTGTATGATCCTGCCAGATTTATAAATAACGCCCCTTCAAGGGGCACTTTGACATCAGCTTCTCTTGAGAAGCTCACGCCACAGCGGCAGCACAGCTGCCTTTATTTTATATAAACACTCTTATCATAACCATTAAAACTTGCCTGTAAGATGAAGCCACGCTGGTGGTCCAGTTTGTGGCTTGCCATCCCACTTCTTCACCAAATGCCTCCACCATAAACTCACAGAGGGTTTTGCCTATGGCACTGACCCAATGTTGCAGTATGTGGTTCCCAATGGCACAGAACATCTTTCTGTGCCTCATGCATTTGCAACAATCTTCTCCTTACATTGTGACACCCACCTTTCAATACTCTCACGCCGTGATTGGATCTTCCACTGATCATCCATTATAAACATGACAAAACAGCCATAATCCGTAATTTGTGCTAAAAAATTGACCATTTAAAGTGCAAATGCCCAGCAGTTTCTGATGAACTGATCCCGCTGCTCTTCCCTCTTTTTCCAGCTCTGCTACTTCTCACCAAAATTTCTAATGAGGATTTATCAATCCTCCACCATCTTTGAATGCTGCAGGCGCTGCTATTACTACTCTGCCCAACTAGAGCTTGACTGTGGAACTATTAGCAGGTCATATTGCAGCACATGTGCTGGCGGAATTGTCACTGTCTACTGTACGCGACCAATCAGCTTTTGCCACCCAAATAAAGCCTGTTTCTGTCCCAGCAATCACCAAATCTAATCCGTTTTAGATTCTCCTATAGGTCAATATCAAAGAACTGGTGTATGAAATCGAATCTGACCATGACTGTTCTGTAATTTCACAAATCCTCCTGAAATGAATCCTCGCTACTTTTTCCACCATTACAAAGGCTGTCCATTTTTCAAATATATATTAAAAAAAGCTTCAATAAATGAAGCCTCTAACTCACCCATTTCCCTATTCCACCAAGCCCTCCATATGGCGTTGGTGCCACATTATGAGGTTATCTCCATCCATAATTTATTAAGAAGTTTCCTAGTGGATGAGGTATTTGTTATTTAGAAATTTACAAATGCTGCACGATGTGCATGCATTGATGTGGCAAGAGATTCACTGTTTATTTCCCAACTACCCTCAATATCACTAGAGCATCAAATCATCTACTTGCGCTCTTTAACTCATTACTTTTAGTGAGCACCAGATTTCTCAATACTTTGAGTCAATGCTCACCGAAGGCTTTATTGATGAGTAAAATACTAAACTCTATTTTTCTTTCTCGTTGCAAACACTTTTGCAACCTATTCAATTCAAGACTAAATCTAGTTTGATAATCTCATAGAGGGGATTAGTCTGCGCCCATGTCTGGGAGCAGTTGGGCAAGCAAGGCAAGAGGAGCAGGCGGAAGGCCCGCGGCCTCTAACGTTCAAAACGCCCCGGAGAATCCAGCGGAATAGAAAAAAATCTAAAAAAACTGGCGGTCACAATTTCCCCAGAGATACTCGCGTGGCAAGCACGATCCAACCAGTACATCAACATGCCACATTCCCAGACACTTTTGTCGGTGGAATTTGGAGTCCGTGTGTATCTGGACATCCAAAAAACAGCCCTATGGGAAAAATTTTGTGAAGATGTACACACAATTTTCCTGACCGTGGTGTACGTTGCACCTCACTCCATGTCACGCGGTTGGCTGGACCTAGGCTTTGAAAGCAAAATCGCAGCAGACGAGGCTGCAGCAGTGTGCATAGTGGTTGACCTCCCCAAAGGGCAATGGGTCATTGAAACTAAATGCACCAGATGGACAAAATCAAACCATATTTTCCTCACGTTTGACTTTTTGCCTACTACGGTTAAACGTGATATTTTGGAGCAACACCTGAAAGATGGTCTCGCCATATATGGCGAAATACAATCTTTCAAAATGCAACGTTTCATGCTGATGCCACACCTGTGCACCGGTTAAGCCATCACAGTTCTGACCCCAACTGAGGAGATCACGAAGGACCTAACCCAGATCCTGCACTCCACCTTTATTGACATTGCAGGGCATACCACCCACCCATTCTGGGTTACCGTGGACAGCGCGCCCCCCATTTGCACCCACTGTGACGTGTTCAGCCATAAGGCACATGCATGCCCCATCAAAGAGGGCATCACATTCCAAGAGCACCCCTCAGCGGCCATGACCAGCGGAGAGGTGCACTACAAACCAACTGCAAGCACCAAGGAGGCTTTCCTGTGGGGAGCACAAGGCTGCTACCTATTGGTAAAGCCCATCTCCCCAAAGGAGCGGAAGAAGGCCAAGCAGGCCCATAGGGCCGCAGCCAAGGAAACGGCCAAGGCTAACACCACCATCCCGCACTCACAACGCCAGGAGGACATGGAGACCTTCGCGGCGGAAGCAACTCAGGAATCCATCACCTAATCAGATTGGGAGGCCTATGCCAAACGGGCCACTCAATCTGAGGATCTGATGGGAGATTTGATCTCACCCAATCGTTGCACCCAAGCCCCAGTCAAAACCAACTTGGAACCTATCCCAACCAAAAAAATTTTTTTGCCCCACTCAACGGTGCACCAAACTTATCTGCACCGCAAAAAATTTGTACGATGTCAGGAAAACAAAAAGCAAAGGCCAAAGCCAACGCGACACTTTCCACAAAAATTAATAAAAACCCTGATAGCGTTGCTGCTAATACCCGCGCTGCTGTGAAAGCCCGTGGGGACCTGGAAGAGGCTGGTGGGCCCAGGGGCCCACCCCCTCGCACCTAAGGTGTGATGGGGGAAACCTTCACTCTAGGGACGCTGAATATTGCTGGACTCAAGGCCTCCCCGTCCCAGGCTAGGAAACTGGGTTTTTTACAAAACAATTTACCTGTGGATATCCTGGCCATCCAGAAGTCCCACTGTCCACGAGGTTCCAAGGAAGCTTGGAAAACAATGCTCCTACCATCCCTATCCTTTTGGTTGAAGCACTGTGGGGTGCTAATTCAGAAAAACAATTTTTTCAAATTTACATCTTCAAAAACATTCCTAAATGGCTGAGTGCTCGTTGTCACCTTCTCATGGGCCAATGTTGCACACACAATCGTCAACATTTACGCCCCAAACGGTGCACATGAGCATCGTGAATTTTTCTCATTGGTCAAATCCCTTCTGCTACCCCCTGATTCCTTCCTAGTTGGCAACATGAACTGTTGGCTAACCTCACCAATGGACCAGTGGCCACCCTCACCCCATGCCCCACAGGGTCACGTAGAACTACGCGTTCTAAAAGCCACCCTTGGGTTAAGGGATGCACTGCCACGACATGCCTCACTGCTTAAAAACATGACGCGTCCCCATGTCCATAACGGCCAATTAAGGTCCATGACCTGCATCGACCTTATTCTAGCGCTGGCGAAATTCCAACCCCACATCTCCCACTTCAAAACAACGAAAATGGAATTCTCCAACCATTGACTGGTCTCGATAACATACCACTTACCCGTCACAATTGCAAAGGCCCCACATTGGTGCAAAATCCGCCCCCCGAGCTCGCATTGCCAGGATTTTCCATGTGGGTGGAAGAGGCAACTTTGGCAGAATCATTTGTTGCACCATTTTGCGCGGACCCCATTTCCATATGGGCAACTTTCAAAGAAGACTTATCTGCCACTATCGCCATCTCTCCTCCAGATGCTCACAAGCCACATCGGTGATTATATCACGCGCACTGGTGGAATTGGCCCACTTGGAGTCCAACATTCCAGCCACAGGATATAGCCCTGCATGGGGCTGGAAGTGGGCGGAGTCAGCCGCCCACCTCAACGCACTTGAAAGACAACACAAACATCAGGTTTGTGTCCAATACAGGGCCACACGCATTACTAAAGGCGACAAGTGCACCGCATACTTCTTCAAAAAAAATTTTGCACCATGCCAGAGCGTGGCCTGCACACAGGTGCAAAGATCAGATAATTCCATTGCGGACACACTGGCCAAAGTGGCAATCGAAATGCAAAGATATTACTCTGAGTTATACCGAGCTGAACCAATTCAGCCGGCCAAAATGGCAGAATTTCTCAACCAAGCTCATATCCGCACCATTTTCTGATACCCGGAAATAATGAATTTAATTACTCCAAACAAATTATGGACAGCCATTCGCGGGGCGCCAAACCAAAAATGCCCAGGCCCAGATGCCATTCCATATGAGTTCTACAACAAAATATTTTAAATATATATCCCCATTGCTGCTAGCCTCACTCAACCAAAGCCTGTTGGAAACGCGCCTCCTACCAGGAGGACATGAGGCCTTTACTGTCACACTCTTCAAGAAAGGGGATAGGCTTGACTTAGCCAACTGGCGCCCCATTTCTCTAACAAACACAGACACTAAAATATAACCAAAATCATGGCTAACCGTTTAGGGACTGTAGCATCTGCCACCATCTCCCCAGAACAATTGGGTTTCATCCCCAGAAGGTCGATTTGGGATAACGTGCACTCAGTGGCTAATGTGTGTCAGTCCACAGCCTCTGGGGCACTTGTATTCTTAAACCAACAAAAGGCCTATGATAGAGTAAACTGGGAATACCTAAGGGCCTGCCTCCATCAATTCCGCCTACCCCCTCGCCACATCAACTGGGTGATGCTGCTCACGGAATCTGCAACAATGGCAGTGCGTGGCCCAGGCTTCCTAACGGAAGTAGTCCGCCCCCAAAGGGGCCTGCGACAAGAAGAACCCTCAGCCCACTCTTATACAACTTCAGCCTTGACCCACTACTGCGAAATGTGAATGTACACCTCACTGGGGTCCATGTGCCAGGCCAAACCCCAGTCAAGATGTTGGCATTTGCAGATGATTGCGTAGTGGGGGTGTCTAATAACAAAGATGCATGTACACTTGAAGCCCTCATCCAGGAATATTCCCAGGTAAGCAACGCGGCACTGAACGCCTCCAAAACCGAAATCATCCTCCTTGGTCAGTTTCAGAACTGCTGGGCCCCAGCAAGTAGTTCCCAACCCAGCCCATCTGCTCGCCCACGTCCACGCCTTACTAACTCAACACACACCGCTCCACTGGTGCTCCCCTTTGAGCCACGTCCTACCATAGGACCAGTACGCCATCTGGGCGTGTGGATGGAGGCAGATGGATACGCGTCAGCAGTAATGGAGGGCTGTATACTGGACAACGTGACGAAGCGAATAGCCTCTCTCAGAGCCCACCCTACTACCCTCATTGGTAGGGTTGTTCTTGCCAACTCTATGCTCCTATCCAAAGTCTGGTTCGGAGCCCACGCCATCCCCTTCTCCCCAAGCTTCTTCAAATCCCTGTATGCTTTGCTGCAAGGATAGCTTTGGTCAGGCCACCCTCCACCAGTATGGCTAGAGGTCATGTTTGGCCCTCATCATCATGGTGGCATGGGCCTGCTTGACTTCAAAGCCCATGCCGCCAATTTTGGGCACCTGGATCGCGGCCGTCACTGCTCCTACACTCCCATCCCAACACTGGTCCTGCGCGGACCGCTCCAACTTTTCCCGAGCCTTGGGCCTCAATAATCCATCAAACCCCACTCCCTGATGAAATACCTCGCATCACACACATCGGCCACAGGTCCTCAAGGGACAAAAACCCACTACAAACGAATCCTACTCTCCATGCGAAGCGCAGAGTGGAGAATTCATATTAGTGGACATACAACCCGAAGAGGCCGCCCCTCTCCTCAGTTCACACAAGAGGTACAGGGGCTACCCATCCATGATGGCGTGATCCCCATTCGACCCCATGTCCTATCCAGGGTGGACTACCTGGACATGATGGACATCCCTTATTCCATTGAAACCCAAAAGACTATCTGGAAATACGCACACCATCCTCTGTTGCAGCCTCAAGTCCGCTCCCATGTGTGGCGCTGCCTGAGGCGGGTGTATCATACAGCTGAGCGCTCTAACGCTTTACACTCATCCTGTGTTGTGTGTGGCCAGTATGGAATGCTGTTCCACATCCTGGAGAAGTGCCCCACCTCTAAAGTGATATGGCGCGAAGTCCAACGTCTGCTAGGCCAGGATCAAATGCATCCCTTCAGTCTGTCAAGAGATATGTTTGCTTCATCAATGGCCTCCCCCCTCCCACCCTCCCTCTGTGCTCTGGTGGTTGCAATCGCCATGTGGACTATCCACACGATTGTCTTAATGCCATCGCTGGCTCCATCCCCACCCTCCCTGAAGCTGTCCACAGATTCTGGTCTCATTTGGTGGACCACTTTCAAGCGTGGATGTTTGGATATCTCCCACTGCGTCGCCGACAGCTGGTCTCCTCCTGGTTCCCAGTCTGGTTCATCAAATCAGACCCCTTCCTCCACACGTGCTCAATAGTGGCTACGGTCACTTCACACGCTCCCTCCCCCTCCCCATAAGTGGCGTTCCCGCTGGCAACAAGAGATAGCATCGCTTCTCTGGGGTGCCTCCCCTGGTACTAAGTTTTGTCTCATCTGAGTCATATTTGGAAGTGTCCGTCCCATGGTCAGCCTTCCCCACAATAAATTAAAAAAATACTAATCTCTATCTCATTCTGTCCCATGCCACTGACGCTCCAGCCCCATTTTGTCACCTTTGCCTGCTATGTGAATAAACCAGTGTCATATAAAAATACTAAAACCCCTCTTCCTTCTAATAAGGATGCTTAAATCCAATGCCAAAAACAACATGCCATGATTCTTTAATTACTATCTTAAAATCCTTTTGTTTATCAAATAGAAATACAGATGCATAGATGATCCTTCCCTTGGGTTGGGAACACTAGTACTTAATAAGTTTTCACTTATATGCTTCCATGTCATCTAACTGCTTGATTCTTTGATCTTCCCAAATCTATACTTTTAGACATTCTACTGAAATTTTAGATTCTACATTTCACTTTCCAAAGCAGTTCTCAATGTTTCCACAATTTTTAAAGTGAGTTTTTATTCTTCTGCAACTTTATAAATGTCAATACAATTTTCTGTTAGTTTTCTCAAACTGTATTTTTCATTGTCTAACTTGACCATCTTAAATTTAAGCATTTCCAAACAGTTTGTTAGCTGACTCAAACGCATTTTTGTTGGCTATTTATACTTCCTTTGCATGTCAATAATTTAATATTTAATATCCTCCTTTAACTTTTTGATCTCATTCTCAATATTGGAGATTTGGTTTCATAGTTTCCTTTTGTCACTGTACCAAACTGGGGTGATAATATTACCCTGATCAGTTGATGCTACCATTGATTCAGTGGTTTTTCAAGCTCAGATAATTACATTATTATCCGCCTCCACTATTTGCAATTTTTATATTTACATCATATTTCATTGTTTAGTAACCTGAGCTGATTAATGATCTCTTTAAAAAAAATTTTAAAGTTTAGTAGATAGTTTTTCTACAAGGTTTTTAATCTAATTGTCAAGTGTTGTACACAAAGCAAAGTGAATCCAATCTTAATTGATTTTGTTAAGACTAGCATCCAATTGTTACACTAAAGCTTGTTGTTGAGAGCTACTGTTTTGGGTATATGGAACCAGATCTTTAACCACCTTTTTCTTTATACCCAGAATCATACACATGTTTTTAGTAATAGGTTGCATGTAATTGATAACGTATATCTTTAATTCTGCCAATTGTATGTAAATATCCAACTAAAGTAGAAGAATTTATATGTAATTTTTTATAAAGGTTGCACTCATTTTTACAAATTTATGCATAAAATTTTTTTATAAAAGGTTTAGTCTAAAAATTCATCAGGTAAAATTTTAATTCTCCACATCAGGAATTAACTCGATTAATCTAGGTTGTTATCTTTTTCTGTGGGTGTATCATAAAAGAGTAACGACCATCTTGTTTACTCTGATGTTTGATAGATGAATATATTATGGCTCATTAATAATCAAGCCAATTTTAATATTACTACACTGACGGAATTCTGAGATCTTTTTTTATTGTCCAATATTATATTTTATGTTAGTTTATTAAAGTCACTCTCTCTCTTCTTCTTATAAACTTGACTTTCCCTGTAGTGAGCACCATATGAAATCTTTCGGGTTTCCAGGTGCACAAGCCTTTTTAGCACTACTGGTGCCCAACCCAAAAACAGGTGCACAAGCTTGATTAACTGAAAATGTATTTGATATATAATGACTGTAGTGTATGAAGACAACTAGCACAGTTGAGTTCTTGATATTTTTGACTTGCATCTTAATTTGTAGATCTAAGAAGAAAAGATTTCCATTTTACTTAGGATAATTGTCAATTAGAAAGGTGAAAAAATTCTCAACAACTTAAACTAGAAGTAATCCAATATAAGATTCTCACTTTTAATGTGTTTGAAATCTTAAGGTATCTTTTTATTATTTATTTGAGGATGGCCAACCAGGGGACTGACACATCCGATATGTGGGAAAGGAAAGTAAAGAGGGGGGAGCACATTAATATCAGAACCAGAAAGACAGGACAGGACATGGTACACTTGGGTGTGGCTAGTAGCCACGGGTTGTGGGTGACTATGACCTTGAGAGACTTGACAGCTCAAGGGCTAGTAGGGTGTACCACCTACGGAGATTGTGAGGTTTTCAGTGTCACATTGAAGGAACCAGATTGGGAGCCAGTTACCCATCTGTTTCTTCCATTTGTTTTTAGTGATTTGAATATCCAGGATTGGAAGTGGTCAGCTAAGTGGCTGCGGAACCTGACGAAAGCTTGGCTAATGTTGTGGAAGATCCCGGTGAAGGCATCAAGGGCAATTGTGTGAATGGACCATATTGCAATACTCACCGTTAAAGCCCTTAGCGTCTGAGGGGATAGGTGAGATTGTGTTGAGTGTTAGGATATCGCGGGATAGTTGTAATTAAGCTGTTGGTGATTGCTGAAATAAGAACATCACATTGGCTCAGATAGTCTTGGACGGCGGGCACTCTTCCAGGTGGTGGGCCAGCATGTTGTGTCTGCCGCAGATGGCGCATGACTTGAACATTGAGAAGGTGCGGTCAGCTGTTCTAAATGTACGATGCATGTAGCGCCACACTGTGGAGCTCACTTGTGGGGTAAGAGGGGCAAGTGATGAGGTCCCACACCTTCCTTTGGGTGCTCAAATCATATGGGACGTCTTGGTAATCTAGATAGTTAATCTGGGATAGAGGGAAAGGTGGTAGTGGGGCAGGTGCGCTGGTCACAGTTTATCCTCTGTGGAGTCACATATATTCTATTGGCGGGTTAGTATCATCAGATTGTTGTGCATAGAAGAAACTCCAACCCCTTGTCTTAGGGTGTAAAGGACGCGTTTGAAGTAGCGG
>JAKSZP010006004.1:0-35117 GCA_022478985.1 Massospora cicadina | reverse complement strand
GGGCAATATAGTATGAAAACTATTATTAGAGTTGATTGCTCTAAAGCCACGTTGAGTGTATTGTCCAACTCTAGACAGGTGCTTCTTCATCTTGAAGACGTTCTTGTATTGGTAGGGAAAACTTTCCCTATTGTCTTCTCACAGAGCCAAGCGGAGATTTTGATAGTAACAACTTAATAATATCTGATCCTTCCACTCTTCTCTTAATAGTAATGTTAAACAACCAAAGTATAACAACTTAGTTAATATCAAGTTTTAATCTGCTTTTATTGGGGATTAATTGGGGTTTTTATAGTTAGAATCAGCACATAACTTTTCGGTGTCCACTGGGAATCATTTGTGCTCCTATGCTGGTTTGACCCTCAAGTATTATGCACCAAATCTCGTCAGGTACCTTTGCCTTGAGTTTCATTGGCAGTGTAATCCTCGACTGTTGGGTGACCAAACAATTGGTATTAGGGACTTGAAATTAATTGTTTTGGCTGATGATGATCTTACTCTCTACCTCCCGCATTAAAAGATTTTGGTAGTTTCTAATGACTCCCCATTCATTCTTCTCTGAACAAATCCCTATAATTTGACTATCAGGTGTTGTTCCCATATCGAATTATTGCTTGATTTCATTGGGAATGATTGCTGACAATAATCTCATCAGTTGGCAACCTCTAATATCATCAGGGATGATGCCTGACATTAATCCCATAAGTCAGCTTCTGTTGCCAATCCTATATGATTATAACTTGATTGTCAAATTTGTTAATCAGTTAAAAGGTTGTATTATGTAGTCATCTCAAATTTCAACATATCCCTCCTCTTGACCATATTATTCAACAGAATATAAAACCCTTGGGGATGAAAGCTGCCTTAGCTTGAGCTCATATTTGGTTTTTCATATCTCTATATCCTAGGTGGAGTGCAGCTCTGTCTGCACTCAACACCCATATGCTCTGCTCAGTTTTGATGACTTCTTATCCTTGGTTGCTACCCATTGCCACCTTTTAAGTCCTGGGGAACGTTCTCTGGGTGTCAATTGGGCCATTTTCCCATTTCTGAGCAAGAAGGCACTGAAGAGGATGGCTGTACCCCTCGTTATGCAGGGCGATCTGCTCACGTGGTAGATGAGCACTGGGTAACAGCCCTCCCACTTCAGATACCGCTCCCGGTACCCACACTTTCCTCAGCAGAACTGCTACAAGGAATCAGTGAAATCTGCGCCAAGATCGCTGAAATGAAATTGATTGTAACCAATTTAAGCAGCAATCAGCCTGATGCTTGAATTTCAAATGGTCAAAAAGGTATGAAGACTGATCTATTAGCCAGAATGCCTGACAGTTGCAATTCAGCTAACAAGGCAATTGGAAAAATCCCCCCCTACCAAATCCGTCGAGCATCACCCCCAATGGGCAGGTAATAGCATCAGATACCATCATTGAGGTTTTGAAGCTTCTTGCTAGAAAATTGGGCGTTGCACCTGACACAATGCCACTGACTGAACAAACAGCCCAGCGACTGAGCATGGGCGGGTGGGCTTTCAAACCTGTTCTCAACCAAATGGGTCCACCCCTATGTGGGGTGGCCTTGGGGGATTCCCACCTCTTGTTGGGCTAAATGCCATCATGCCAACTGTCAGAAACGTAGCTGAGCCTTGGTTCAGATGTTCGAGGTTAAACTGACAGTGACACGGCCTGCCACTGATTTTTTTGATGTCAGTTCCCAGGGGACTAACCTGCCCATTCCTGAATAATTCGCCAGTTAGTAGAAATTTGTGGGACCCAATCCCGTCTTGTTTTTCCCAAAATTGACTACTATTTAATCAGTCGCATCACACTGAGAAAATTGTTGGTTGATCTTTCTTCCTAAAATTTTCCAATAAAAAAACCTTTCCCAAAAATTTAGTTTTTATATGTTGAAAATTAAGCTGCCTTATCCGCTGACATTCTCATACCCCTCAGGGTTAATGGCCATATGCATCTTGTACTTTTTTGTGCCTATACGAAATTCTGGCTCACCAGCAGATATTGGTGGAACTCCTATCTGGTTCCATATTCATCATATCAGCAGCAGTGCTTTGGGCATTTTGGTTTGCCGTTTGGGTGATCTGGCACCCTGGCTGGCAGGCCAGTCTAATTCTTACTTGCTGTTCACCTGACACACCTCTTCTTGAGCGCGGTTCCCATTACATCATGCCACACCAGTCCCATCTTCACAACCTTGCTAAAAGATCAAATGGTCCACCTGTACAAACCCCAGGATGGGTCTCATTGGCACCTTGCCACCTTTACCAACCCCAAGACGGATTTTTGTTACTCCATAGTCAACTTTTATAAACCCCAGGATGGGTCTTGTTGGCACTTTGCCACCTGTACCAACCCCAGGATGGGTTTCAACATCTTGTTGATAGGGACTATTCCATGAGATCTAGTTTCATGCCATCCTGATCCTGCCAAACACTTGGGACTTGTGCCCATCACTATCTTTTCCTTCCTCCACGCTTCAGTAGGTGGGAATATCACTAGATGCATCACTTCTCAAAGAAAATAAAATCATTTTTTGATATTTTTTAGTTTTATATATTTTATGCAACTTTTTATTGTTTTATATTTTCTCATACTAATATTTTTTTCTTTTTTAAATTTTTTTAAATTTATTGCGGGAAGGCTGACCATGGGACGGACACTTCCGAATATGACTCAGACGAGACAAAACTCAGTACCAGGTGAGGCACCCCAGAGAAGCGATGCTATCTCTTGTTGCCAGCAGGAACGCCACTTATGGGAAGGGGGAGGGAACGTGTGTAGGGGGCGTAGCCACTATTGAGCACGTGTGGAGGAAGGGGTCTGATTTGATGAACCAGACTGGGAACCAGGAGGAGACCAGCTGCTGGCGACGTGGTGGGAGATATCCAAACATCCACGCTTGAAAGTGATCCACCAAATGAGACCGGAATCTATGGACAGCTTCAGGGAGGGTGGGGTTGGATCCGGCGATGGCATCCAAGACAATCGTGTGGATAGTCCACATGGCGATTGCAACCACCAGAGCACGAAGGGAGGGTGGGAGGGGGAGGCCATTGATGAAGCAAACATATCTCTTGACAGACTGAAGGGATGTGTTTGATCCTGGCCTAGCAGACGTTGGACTTCGCGCCATATTACTTTAGAGGTGGGGCACTTCTCCAGGCGGTGAAACAGCGTTCCATACTGGCCACACACGACACAGGATGAGTGTAAAGCATTAGAGCGCTCAGCTGTACGATACACCCGCCTCAGGCAGCGCCACACATGGAAACGGACTTGAGGCTGCAACAGAGGATGGTGTGCGTATTTCCAGATATTCTTTTGGGTCTCAGAGGAATAAGGGATGTCCATCATGTCCAGGTAGTCCACCCTGGATAGGACTTGGGGTCGAATGGGGATCACGCCATCATGGATGGGTAGCCCCTGTACCTCTTGTGTGAACTGAGGAGAGGGGCGGCCTCTTCGGGTTGTATGTCCACTAATACGAATTCTCCACTCTGCGCTTCGCATGGAGAGTAGGATTCGTTTGTAGTGGGTTTTGGTCCCATGAGGACCTGTGGCTGATGTGTGTGATGCGAGGTATTTCATCAGGGAGTGGGGGTTTGATGGATTGTTGAGGCCCAAGGCCCAGGAGAAGTTGGAGCGGGCCGCGCGGGACCAGTGTTGGGATGGGAGTGTGAGAGCAGTGATGGCCGCAATCCAGGTGCCCAGGATCTTGGCGGCATGGGCTTTGAAGTCAAGTAGGCCCATGCCACCATGATGATGAGGGCCAAACATGACCTCTAGCCGTACTGGTGGAGGGCGGCCTGACCAAAGCCATCCTTGTAGCAAAGCATACAGGGATTTGAAGAAGCTTGGGGAGAAGGGGATGGCGTGGGCTCCAAACCAGACTTTGGATAGGAGCATAGAGTTGGCAAGAACAACCCTGCCAGTGAGGGTAGTAGGGTTGGCTCTGAGAGAGGCGATTCGCTTCGTCACGTTGTCCAGTATATGGCCCTCCATTACTGCTGATGCGTATCCTCCTGCCTCCAACCACACGCCCAGATGGCGTACCAGTCCTATGGTAGGTCGCGGCACAAAGGGGAGCACCAGTGGAGCGTTGTGTTTTGAGTTAGTAAGGCGTGGACTTGGGTGAGCAGCTGGTCTGGGTTGGGAACTACTTGCTGGGGCCCAGCAGTTCTGAAACTGACCAAGGAGGATGATTTTGGTTTTGGAGGCGTTCAGTGCCGCGTTGCTTACCTGGGAATATTCCTGGATGAGGGCTTCAAGAGCGCGTGCATCTTTATTATTAGACACCCCCACCACGCAATCATCTGCAAATGCCATCATCTTGACTGGGGTTTGGCCTGGCACGTGGACCTCAGTGTATTGGGCATTCACATTTCGCAGTAGTGGGTCAAGGCTGAAGTTGTATAAGAGTGGGCTCAGGGGGTCCCCTTGTCGCAGGCCCCCTTGAGGATGGACTACTTCCGTTAGGAAACCTGGGCTGCACACTGCCATTGTTGCAGATTCCGTGAGCAGCATCACCCAGTTAATGAAGCGGGGAGGTAGGCGGAATTGTTGTAGGCAGGCCCTAAGGTATTCCCAGTTTACTCTATCATAGGCCTTTTGTTGGTCCAAGAATACAAGTGCCCCAGAGGCTGTGGACTGACACACATTAGCCACAGAGTATACGTTATCCCAAATCGACCTTCTGGGGATGAAACCAAATTGTTCTGGGGAGATGGTGGCAGATGCTACAGTCCCTAAATGGTTAGCCATGATTTTTGTTAAAATTTTGGTGTCTGTGTTTGTTAGAGAAATGGGGCGCCAGTTGGCTAAGTCTAGCCTATCCCCTTTCTTGAAGAGTGTGACTGTAAAAGCCTCATGTCCTCCTGGTAGGAGGCGCGTTTCCAACAGGCTTTGGTTGAGTGAGGCTAGCAGCAATGGGGATATGTATTTAAAATATTTTTTGTAGAACTCATATGGAATACCATCTGGGCCTGGGCATTTTCAGTTTGGCGCACCACGAATGGTAGTCCATAATTCGTTCGGAGTAATTAAATTCATTATTTCCGGGTATCAGAAAATGGTGCGGATATGAGCTCTGTTGAGAAATTCCACCATTTTGGCCAGCTGAATTGGTTCGGCTCAGTATAACTCGGAGTAATATCTTTGCATTTCAATTGCCACTTCAACCGGTGTGTCCATGATAGAATTATCCAATCTTTGCACCTGTGTGCAGGCCACGCTCTGGCGTGGTACAAAAATTTTTTGAAGTATGCGGTGCACTTGTCGCCTTTAGTGATGCATGTGGCCCTGTATTGGACACAAACCTGATGTTTGTGTTGCCTTTCAAGTGTGTTGAGGTGGGCTGCTGCCTCACCCACTTCTGGCCCCATGCAGTGCTATATCCTGAGGCTGGAATGTTGGACTCCAAGTGGGCCAATTCTGCCAGCGCGTGCAATATAACTGCCAATGTGGCTCGTGAGCATCTGGATGAGAGATGGCGATAGTGGCAGATGGTGTCTTTTTTGAAAGTTGCCCATGTGGAAATGGGGTCCGCACAAAATGGTGCAACAAATGATTTTGCCAAAGTTGCCTCTTCCACCCACGTGGAAAATCCTGGTGACGCAAGCTCTGGGGGGCGGATTTTGCACCAATGTGGGGCCTTTGCAACTGTGACAGGTAAGTGGTATGTTATCGAGACCAGTCAGTGGTCGGAGAATTCCATTTTTGTTGTTTTGAAGTGGGAGATGTGGGGGTTGGAATTTCGCCAGCACTAGAATAAGGTCAATGCGGGTCATGGACCTTAATTGGCCGTTGTGGATGTGGGGACATGTCATGTTTTCGAGCAGTGGGGCATGTTGCGGCAGCGCATCCATTAACCCAAGGGTGGCTTTTAGAACGCGTAGTTCTATGTGACCCTGTGGGGTGTGGGGTGAGGGCGGCCACCGGTCCGTTGGTGAGGTTAGCCAACAGTTCATGTCACCAATTAGGAAATAATCGGGGGGTAAGCGGGAGGGATTTGACCGATGAGAAAAATTCCTGATGCTCTTGTGCACCGTTTGGGGCATAAATGTTGACGATTGTGTGCAACATCGGCCCATGAGAAGGTGACAACGAGCACTCAGTCATTTAGGAATGTTTCTTAAGATGTAAATTTGAAAAAATTGTTTTTCTGAATTAGCACCCCACAGTGCTTTGACCAAAAGGATAGGGATGGTAGGAGCATTGTTTTCCAAGCATCCTCGGAACCTCGTGGACAGTGGGTTTCCTGGATGGCCAGGATATCCATGGGTAAATTATTTTGTAAAAAACTCAGTTTCCTAGCCCGGGATGGGGAGGCCTTGAGTCTGGCAATATTCAGCATCCCTAGAGTGAAGGTTTCCCCCATCAAACCTTAGGTGCAAGGGGGTGGGCACCTGGGCCCACTAGCCTCCTCTAGATCCCCACGGGCCTTCATGGCAGTGTGGGTGTTTGCAGCAATGCTATCAGTAGTTTTTGTTAATTTTTGTGGAAAGAGTCACGTTGGCTTTGGCCTTCGCTTTTTGTTTTCCTGACGTCGGACGAATTTTTTGCGGTGCAGATAAGTTCAGTGCACTGTCGAGTGGGGCAAAAAAAAATTTTTCAGGTTGGGATAGGTCCCAAGTCAGTTTCAACTGGGGCTTGGGTGCAGCGATTGGGTGAGATTGAATCTCCATCAGATCCTTGGATTGAGTGGCCCGTTCAGCTTGGGCCTCCCAATCTGATTGGGTGATGGATTCCCGAGTTGCTTCCGCCATGAAGGTCTCCATGTCCTCCTGGCGTTGTGAGTGTGGGATGGTGGTGGTGACCTTGGCCGCTTCCTTGGCCGTGGTCCTATGGGCCTGCTTGGCCTTCTTCCGCTCCTGCGGGGAGATGGGCTTTACCAATAGGTAGCAGCCTTGTGCTCCCCATGGGAAAGCCTCTTTGGTGCTTGCAGTTGGTTCGTAGTGCGCCTCTCCGCTGGCCATAGCTGCCAAGGGGTGCTCTTGGAATGTAACGCCCTCTTTAATGGGGCATGTGTGTGCCTTATGGCCGAACGCGTCACAGTGGGTGCAAATGGGGGGCGCGCTGTCCACGGTTACCTGGAATGGGTGGGTGGTGTGCCCTGCGATGTCAATAAAGGTGGAGTGCAGGATCTGGGTTAGGTCCTTCGCGATCTCCTCAGTTGGGGTCAGAACTGCAATGGCTTTGCCGGTGCACAGGTGTGGCATCAGCATGAAACGTTGCATTTTGAAAGATTGTATTTTGCCATATATGGCGAGACCATCTTCAAGTGTTGCTCCAAAATGTCACGTTTTACCATAGTAGGCAAAAAGTCAAACGTGAGGAAAATTTGGTTTGATTTTGTCCATCTGGTGCATTTAGTTTTGACAACCCGTTGCCCTTTGGGGAGGTCACCCACTACGCGCACCGCTGCAGCCTCATCTGCTGCTATTTTGCTTTCAAAACCTAGGTCCAGCCAACCGCATGACATGGAGTGAGGTGCAACGTACACCGCGGTCAGGAAAATTTTTGTGTACATCTTCACAAAATTTTTCCCATAGGGCCATTTTTTAGATGTCCAGATACACATGGACTCCGAATACCACCGATAAAAGTGGCTGGGAATGTGGCGTATTGATGTACTGGTTGCATAGTGCTTGCCACGCGAGTATCTCCGGGGAAATTGTGACCGCCAGTTTTTTTAGATTTTTTTCTATTCTGCCAGATTCTCCGGGGCGTTTTCGAATGTTAGAGGCCGCGGGCCTTCCACCTGCTCCTCTTGCCTTGCTTGCCCAACTGCTCCCAGACATGGGCGCAGACTAATCCCCTCTATGAGAATATCAAACTAGAATAGTCTTGAATTGAATGGGTTGCAAAAGTGTTTGCAACGAGAAAGAAAAAACCCTGATATTTTTTTCTTAAGTCCAATACTTTAAGTGTTTTGTGTGGACCTATTGACTACTTGACCATCTTCAATATTCTTGATCATATAGGCATCATTTGCCAACTTGACAATTTTGAATGGTCACATCCATAGGGCATATAACTCGTTTTACCCTTTTTAAATTTAACTTCATCATTATTTGCTGACTCAAACGTTCAGAGTAATTCTGCCAGTTGATATGTAAATGATCCCCATGTGCACGAATTAATTTAAAACGTTTTTCTCAATCCAAATTCGTCAGAATCTGATATATTTCTCATCAATGGATACATTTTTCTCTATCCAAATTTGTCTAGATCTGATCCTATAACTCAGCATTATTTGCCAATTTGAACGTTTGATTAATTCTTCCAATAGATCTTTAAGTGATTTACTACTTGCACAGATTAATTTGGTAACATTTTTCTTTGTTAAAGTTATCTGGATATGATCATATTTTTCAGCATTCGTTGCCTTTTCCATTAATTGACTAAAATTAAGATCAATTGACTTCATCCACTATTCTCTGGATTAATCGCCTTTCATTTCTGATCTTATCTAATACCTCAGGACTTCTCACAGTGGACCCAGTTGCAAACTGAGATGGTCCTGCCAATGCTTTTATTCCATGTAGATATCTGGCGGAACAGGTTCACTTACAGTACTAAATAGTTCTACATCTAGACTGCAAGGCCTTTTCCCAAATTTTGGGCAGTTTCATCCTCCTCTTGAGGAATCACAACATTCACAAATCGTCATGATTTCTTCTCCCAATTTTGTGGCAAATTGTCCCATTGCTCCATTTTCAAATAGTGGCTTGTTGATTTATCCTTCCACTTGGTATCATTGGGGTTTTCCTCATTATGACTTGATTCTGATAAATAACAGCCTTTTCAATGCTCAATGGAATTTTATCTTATAATTACAATATAGTTTGATTGTCCTCATCTGTAATTTCATCATAAAATTGACTGGGCGTGTTGGGATTTGACCTGCTTAAATCAATTTAATTCGAATTTCCCTACCTCCAATACCTCTCTGAATTTTCCTCTCATGGAGCCTTATTTTCCATCCCCTAATAAATTTGTTAAAAGAAAGCCTGCCGTCAACTCCCCACCTGATCAACATCAGGATGCTGAAGATCTTGCCAGTGGAGGACGTCATTATCCTGAAAAGATTAGGAGGAAAACCTCACCTATAAATATCCGCGCCTTTTCTTAGACAAAGTTATGTTTTACTTTAATTTGTTCTTATTTTCACTTATTTCTAGAGCCTCTGTTCAGCAAGCTCCTCTCCAGCCATCAGCTTCACCGGTTTTATTACAATAGGTCCCTCGTCACCTATTCTCAAGCTTATAGCAAGTTATCAGCCCCTACATTTAGGATTCCTGGCTCTCCCTGCTGTCTGCTCGCTGCGGGACATTTTATCCCATCCATTTTGGTATGCTTCGGAGGGATTATCGCCCTCAGCTACCCTATCCTGACAAAATAATTGGTGCTCCCTGCCAGGTACTCTTCTGAGCTACCTGGTGTATAAATATATTCACTATGTATAATTCTCGCAAAGACTCTACTTGACCACTTATTAAAATATCCAGCGTCATCCAATGGGTAACCTCCAATTGAAATCGCGACCCTGAGAACAACAAACCCAATTTTATGTGACTCCATGCTATGCTCGACATCTCTATTCCAGCCCTAGAACCCCAAAACTATCGTTTTCAGCCTACAGGTGTTGCTGTTACTATTAATTGATTACTTCTAGGTGCCCTTTTCCCCAGAGATCGCTCCCATCATAACCAAGCATCTTCAGTTCCTGATAATATGTGAGCGCTATATAAATCTGCCACCTTATCTGGCTCTGAAGTAGGAGCATCTCACACAGAGCGATATTTGTGACAGTTTGCGCACCCCGCCATTCACCATTTAGTCCAAATGATGGGGATCCATCATCAGGAAATCTTGAGACAGTTTACCTTGTCACAAGAGTTACACTCCTACCTTTTAGATTTCTACAGCTCAGCTTCTTCATTTGTAAGGGATAACTGTGAGGCTATGCTTGAAAATTGCACCCAACTTATCTCTATTCAAAACCAACTCTCCCAACTGGATGTGGGAGTGGCTAGCCTGCTTTGCGAGGAAGTAGCTACCCAATTTACTGAGACCACCACAATTATTGAGAGTTGGTTGCAACAAGTCATTACCAACCTCGCCAGCCAACTTAATGTTTTTACTGAACATACTTTTGAAAGAATAAGCCAGATTAAATCAACAATCCAACCAGCGTTTAATGTCTCAAGCATGCCCAAAATTCCAGTGACCCCTGGCCCTGTGGGTCCCCCAGGCCCCCCTGGTGAGAAAGGATCAGCTGGTCCCGCAGGAGTGATGGGGCCCCTGGTCAGGATGGAAGTGAAGGGCCACCTGGGCCAACTGGCCCCCCTGGATATGGGCATCCTGGTCCTCGTGGGCCCCCTGGGCCTCCTAGCCCTCCTAGCCCTCCTGGTCTTCCAGGTCTGACTGTGCACTTACCTTCCCTCCATAGGATCCTTCCTTAAATAGCCGCC
The DNA here is from genome assembly GCA_022478985.1 of Massospora cicadina. Taxonomy (NCBI): domain Eukaryota; kingdom Fungi; phylum Entomophthoromycota; class Entomophthoromycetes; order Entomophthorales; family Entomophthoraceae; genus Massospora; species Massospora cicadina. The sequence continues at coordinate 24,625 of JAKSZP010006004.1, read as the reverse complement.
TTCTTACTCTCTAATGAAACCTTGAAAATATTGCTCAAAGCTGTTGGCTATCTCACTCTGGAGAATCTATTGATCCAAACCTTACTTTTTATGCAATTAAGGAAGGTTTGGATAACTCTTACCATCTTTACGATTCTCTCACTGACGATTTAACTCGCCAAAAAGAAAAAATCATTAGATTGGAGCAAGACAATTATGAGCTCTGATTCTTAGTTCAAAATTTATGTGTTAAAATGGAATCAATACACAACAAACTTCAACAAAAATTATCCACTGATTCCCTAATTGCCCAGTTTGGGGCTCTTCAAGATGATCTGAACCATTTTAGACAACAAACTGATTTAAATTGGAATCTTGTGCCTCCATCTGAATCCGAGCTATCCAAAATCAATTGAATTAGCCCAGTAGGCGTTAATGTTATTTCAGCTCCTGTGGGGACTACGTTTAACCTTCTTTAAAGAAAAGTTCACCCCAGGGGAATGAAGTATTGCTTCATTTCTATACACTTATGATAATGTGATGGAGGAAGCTCCTGATCAACAAAAGGTTAAATACTTACCCTCTTGCCTTAGTAGATTTGCCCAAGAAATTATGGTACCCCACCTCATGAAATGCAGCACTTAGGCTGAGGTGAAGGCCGCGCTTATTAAAAAATTTTTCAGTGATCTCACCTTGGCAAATCAGAAACAGGCCTTTATGAGTATTAAGTTAAGACGTGGCGAATCTCCCGCTGAGTTTGCTGCTTTATTCTACGCTGAGGCTCAAACATTGGTAACTAATAACTGCCTCACTCTCAACGATGCTTTTGTTGCCATCCAGTCCACTTTAGAGTTTAACCCGCAGCTCTATCTTCACATGACTTCAGTTGAACGAAATTTTACTTCTATTTTAGATATCAAGGAGGCCCTTCTTGAAATTCCTACTTCTGTAGTTAATGCCACTCATGCTTCCGCTTCAGCCTCATGTCCTTGAATTCATGTGAAGAACAACAATGAGTCTGGAAAAAATCGATCTAGACCCAACTGCACCTATTGTGGTTGTCGCAACCACACCATTCAGCATTGTTGGACAAAAATTGCTGAAGAGAAAGCACAAGAGGGGTCAGCATAGGGCGAGAGGCTCCCTATGCTGACAACTTTACTGCGCCTCAAGAACAATCAATTCATACTGTTTCCACTGACCTTGTTGGCCCTAGTGCTCCTGAAGAAGAAGCCACTATTGAGCCTTCCGTTGATATTAAACCTAGTGATAATTCTTCTTATCCTCTTTTTAAGTCATCCCCTGCAGCTATATTCTATCCCAGCTCAGTGGGGAGTGATGGTGACCTGTATAGCTCTCTATCCCTGCTGTAGCCTTGGATAATAATAGCTATGACCTCCTATTGGGCACTGGGTTTCTTATGGAACATGCTGCCATTATTAATTTTAAGGATAATTTCATTTCTATATTAGGATACCGTGTCCCTTTACTTTTAACTTCTGCTCTCAAGGAAAAAGGGAAGCAGAAGTTGAGGATGTGCCTGCTCGAGTCTCCTGATTCTGTTGAGCGTTTAGAATATCATGTGTTGGGGTCCAAAGTTAAGTTGCCCCCTCCCATGGTCGAGGCTGAGGAGGGGATGCCTTTACATTCTCCCCAAGTCCTTACCATACCTCCGCAGGCCCAAATCCTGGTAGACACTGGGATCCAGTTGGTTCCCCCTCCTAATCATTTGCTCAAGATATCTAGTTTACCTAACCCTTCCATATTTGAAGCTCTCCCCTGTCCAGGGGTTTTAGATCCCGCTTATCAAGGCACTGTCACTGTTCTTTTAGCCAACCTCTCCCAGTCTCCTAAAGTCATTGAGCTGAACCAACCTATCGCTTATGTCCGCCTCTTACCTTATGACCAGGTGATGGGGGTTCATGGCGTTGGGACCCTTCATGACTTTGGTTTAGAGGAGCCTCCTGTTGTTGCTGCAGTGCCTGTACAAATTGGTTCTGATTTGTCAGCTGAGCAAAAAGTGGCTGCCAAAGCTTTGATTGACAAGTATTTGGATATTTTCTCCTCGGGCCCTCACAATTATGGCCATATGCAAGGCGTTCAACATCAGGTTGATACTGGAGATGCTGCTCCTTTTCTATTAAAAATCAAAAACTGAAGAAGCCCAGGTTACCCTCAAATTAAAGCAATTGCTCAATGCTGGCCTCCTTCAACTGTCACGTAGTCCCTGGTCCTCCCTCTCCTGTTGATTAAAAAGAAAGATGGGAGCCATTGTGTTGTTATGGACTATCAATGATTAAATTCCATTATGCGCAAGGACAGCGACCCTTTACCCCACATTAACTACTCCTTACACTCCTTATCTGGCTCCCAATACTTTTCTGCGATGGACCTGGCCAGTGGCTACTGGAAGATTGATCTTTCCGCTGAGGATCGTGCCAAGTGTGCCCTTGTTTCCCATGAAGGGTTGTTTGAGCCCACCCATATGCCACAGAGGTTATGCAATGCCCCTGCTACCTTCCAACGGGCTATGGACCAGTTGTTTGGGGACCTTAAACTCATGTGTGTGTTAGTATACCTTGATGATGTCACTGTCTTCTCCCAAAAGTTTACTGCACATCTTAATCATCTTTGTCAGGTATTCCAACTACGGGAGGCCTCCTTAAAACTAAAACCATCTAAATGTAAATTCTTTGAACGAGAAATGGAATTTTTAGGGCACAAGGTGACGCGGCAAGTATCCTCCCCATCCCAGTTAAGGTCTCTTCCATTGAACGCATGCCCGCTCCAAAGAATTTGTGAGACATCTAAGTCTTTCTGGGAATGATGGGCTACTACCGCCAGTTTATCTCTCACTTTTCTGACCTTGCTGAACCCTTGGTTGAACTCCTACATAAAAATGTGCCCTTCTTTTGGGGCCCTGAACAACAGTCCTTCGATTCCCTACGCACTGCCTTGTCATCAGCCCCATCTTAATACATCCTAACTTTGAGCAACCTTTTGTCCTCTTCACTGATGCCAGTGACACCGCTGTAGGCGCCGTCCTTTCCTAGTTAGACCAAAACCAAGTTGACCACCTGGCTGCCTATTTTAGCAAGACGTTAACCAAGGCATAGCGTAATTACTCAGTAACTGAACGTTAGTGCCTGGCAGTTTTACTTGCTATCAAACACTTCCGCCCCTATTTGTATGGTAAACATTTTACAATAGTTACCAATCATTCCTCCCTCCGTTGGCTATGTCAAATGAAAGATCCCGATGGGAGGTTAGCTCTCTGGGCCCTCAGGCTCCAAAATTATGATTTTTCTATAGTTCACAGAGCCGGCGCCATTCACAAAAAATGTGGATGGACTATCTCGCCTCCCTATTTTACATGTAACTATTCTTGAAGAAGATTGACTTTTTGAGCTTCTCACTCACCCTAGATTGTGATCTCAAGAATCTCCAGACATTCAAGCCCAATTTAAGAAGATGACTGCTAACACTAAAGTCGTTGGTGGTGTCTTGGTAAAACAGGTTGGCACCACTTTTCTGCCCTATCTCCGCCCTTCTCTTTGGACTGAAACTATTATAGAAGCCCATAAGACCCTTGGGCATGAGGCTATAAAGAAAACCCTGGAGTGGCTAAAAACCAAATGCTACTGGGAGAATATGGCCGAGTCCATTCATGATGTTTTAGAAAGTTGCTTCACCTGCCGTTCCCAGGACAAGTCTAATCCCTGCTTTAAATTTATGCTCGTAGCCCCTGAGGCCCCTTTTGATACTGTTAGCATTGACGTTGTAGGTCCATTACTTGTGGGTATCTATTGCCATCACTATATTATCCTTGCCATTGACCACCTAACCAAGTGGGTTGAGGCCACTTCAGACCCTCATGCTACTGCTAGAGCTACTGCCCTCTTCCTGTACCAACACATATTTTCCCATCATGGTTGCCCGTGGGTACTTTTATCTGACAATGGCAAAAAGTTTTATCTCCTCTATATTCCAGGAATTATCTTCTTTGCTAGGTATAAAGCACCTCTTCACTACACCATATCACCCCAAAACCAATGGTGTGGTAAAGCGTGCTAATGGTACTTTAATTTCCATTCTACGAAAGTTAGTTGCTTCAGACCCTGTGCATTGGAATGATTTTCTCCCTAGTGCCTTATTGGCCTACCAAGTTAGCTATCGCAGGATGATTAAGATGTCCCCTTTCCAAGCCCTATATGGGCGCGAGCCACTTTTGCTTTCCAGTCTTCAACCTATCCTCAAATCAGCTAATCTAAGCAATGTAGAGCTTGCCCTGTGACGGCTAACTGATGAGATCATATGTCTCCAAGCTATGGCTAATGAGTCTATAAAAACTACCAATTTTAGAGAAGGAGTTCAAGCCAATTATCACCGTCCTGCACTCCCTGAATACTCTTTAGGAGATCTAGTCTTGATATATCACCATCGCCCTGGGGCAGTACCCATAAGCTTGCCACCACTTGGTCTGATCCTTATCAGGTGATACACCATAGGGGCCCTGAATACTCTATCGCTGCTACTGGTACTGACATGGTAGTTAATCACATCCACAGCCATTTTTTGCACAAGTACTATCCCCCTCGGTAAAATCTTGAGGGGGGTGTTGTTGGGATTTGACCTGCTCCCAATCAATTTGATTCAATTTGCCTACCTCTGATACCTCTCCAAATTTTCCTCTCATGGAGCCTTATTTTCTGTCCCCTAATCAATTTGTTAAAAGAAAGCCTGCCATCAACTCCCCACCTGATTAACATCAGGATGCTGAAGATCTTGCCAGTGGAGGACGTCATTATCCTGAAAAGATTAGGAGGAAAACCTCACCTATAAATATCCGCGCCTTTTCTTAGACAAAGTTATGTTTTACTTTAATTTGTTCTTATTTTCACTTATTTCTAGAGCCTCTGTTCAGCAAGCTCCTCTCCAGCCATCAGCTTCACCGGTTTTATTACAATAGGTCCCTCATCACCTATTCTCAAGCTTATAGCAAGTTATCAGCCCCTACATTTAGGATTCCTGGCTCTCCCTGCTGTCTGCTCGCTGCGGGACATTTTATCCCATCCATTTTGGTATGCTTCGGAGGAACTATTGCCCTCAGCTACCCTATCCTGACAGGGCGCATCAAAAGTTGCTCCCAACGTCTTCAGATAGTCCAGCATCTGTGAGGTCATTATTTCAGTCACTAGTGGTGCTACCATAATCCAATGCAATTTGCAGTAGGGCCAAAGCACCGCCTGCATGGCTATGCATGCATCAAAGTCATTTAGAACTTTTTCCTCTGCCAAGATCTGGGCTTCTTGGTAAAACTGGTTGGCGAAACTAGCCAGGGTCTCATCTTTGCGGAATTGTATACCCATGATCTCTTATTTATAATTCACCATCCAAGTAGGGCTTACAAACTCTAACATAATGGCTGCTTTTGCTTCTGCGTATGACCAGTTGTCCCCATTGAGGTGGGGTAGCACCAGATTCTGGCAGTCAGTGCTAATACAGTTCATTATGGTCACCACTTTTTGACAGTCCACATAGCCAAACATGGTCATCTCAAACAGGAAGAAAAATGCTGTGGCGTTATCCTGTTGAAAGGTGGGCAATTATAGCATCTTTCAAAATTCCTCATTACTCCGCTCATAGAAGATCCTTGCCCAGCTACTCAAGAAGCTATAGGAGTGGCTTGTGGGAGTCATTCCTGACACACCAGTGAATGGTTTGGGAATATTTTGTGGCAGAGAGGTCTTCCTTATTGGAGTTTCACATGCCTTTTCATCAGCCTCATTTGCCTCAAATTGCTCACAATCACATTTGTGTTTTTCCAATTTCTCCATATGCTTTGTCATTTTTGCCATCTCCTCATGAAACTGCTGAATGCGTTCTCAATCCACTTCCCATTAGTTTTTTGGAATAAAATTCTTTTAACAAGTTTTCCCTCTTACCACTTCAAAGAGGTAACTTTTCCACACAGGTCGTTATTCACTGTTCCTAATTGTTTGAACATCTCTTCCGCCTTGATCACACGCTCCTCTAAGGTACTAACATCAGCTTGAGATGCTGAGCTGAGCACATTTTGATTAACAGCCTGCAGTTCCACCCAGAGCTTCTGAAGCTCTTCCTTATAAGACATTATTATTTAAATTGGCTTTTTAGAAATCAACTACCCCCTGTAATGAGCACCAACGTTAAAATCCGGGTGCTGGATGGTTGCTCGCATCTGGCCCTAGATTTCAACTGCACAGATTCATGGATACTTACATTGATTTGATTGAAATTGATTAACTGGGGCAATAATAGTATGAAGACTATTATCAGAGTTGATTGCCCAAAAGCCACGTTGAGTGTATTGTCCAATTATAGACAGGTGCTTCTTCATCATGAAGATGTTCTTGTACTGGTAGGAAAACTTTCCCTATTCCCTTCTCACAGAGCCAAAAGGAGACTTTGATAGTAACAACTTAAGGATATCTGATCCTTCCACTCTTCTCTTAAGAGTAATGTTAAATAACCAAGGTATAACAACGTAGTTAATAAAAAGTTTTAATCTGCTTTTATTTGAGAATAATTGGGGGGTTTTATAATTATAATCAGCACACAAATTTTCAGCTTTCTGATGTGAAGTATTTGTGCTCCTATGCTGGTTAGACCCTCAAGTGTTAGGCACCAAATCTCGTCAGGTACCTTTGCCTTGAGTTTTTTAGGAAGCATAATCCTCAGCTGTTTGGTGACCAAACAATTGGTATTAGGGACTTAAAACCTCTTATTTTGGCTAAAGATGATCCTACTCTCTACCTCCAACATTCAAAGACTTTGGTAGTTTCTGAAGACTCCCCATTTGTTTTTTTCCAAACAATTCCCTATAATTTGATTATATGGTATTGCTCCCATATTGAATGATTGCTTGATTTCGTTGGGGATGATTGCTGGCAATAATCTCATCAGTTGGTGACCTCTAATATCATCAGGAGTAATTCCTAACGATAATCACATCAGTCAGCTGCTGTTGCCAATCTTATATGATTTTAACTTAATTGTTGAATTTGTTAATTGGTTAAAAGGTTGAATTATGTGGTCATCTCAAATTCCAACGAATAGCAATCAGCTTATGAAATTAAAACACTGGAAAATGGCCAAAGAGAATAACTAAACCCTACTAACAACAAGTTTTTGTAAAGTGGTGGCAAGGTAGTTAATAAAATAGATAATACAAAAACCATTTCCGCATGGTGAGGTAGATGTATCAGAGATTTCAGAGTTTCAATTTCATAGATTGCAGATTCAATTATAACCCATAAGCACCATAAATTGGAGGCACTTGGGAGAAGTAACTGATTGATAATGAATTTACGTTTTGACACTGAAGTGGTGGTGATGTAGTTACTTAAAGCTTCTGTCTATATATTAGTTATTATAAGATAAGAAATTAAAGTTAAAACTTTCAAATAGTGGTCAGACCAAATTGCACAGATGTTCTTCACTTTCTATCTTTTTGGTGGATTCTTTATTTCAACTCATAAGCATTTAAGAATGACAAAGTACTTTCTTGACTGTGATAAACCTTTCTTTATAATGGTATAAGGCTTGAACCAGAAAGGGCAGTAAGGTATTAATACCCAGTTCCATGCTGTGGCTCAGCTCAGAGGAAAACATGTCTGCATAAACATGTGGAGCTCTTTGATACATCTATATTCTTACTTTCACCACTTTAACTTGCAATTCATTTCAGCACCTATTGAGGGAAGCTGTATATGCCATTTGTTCCATCTGTTTTTAGGGATAAATTCTTGGCCTCACAGTTGCTTACTTGGGTTCTGAGGTTGGTACAAATTTTCTATAGCCAAAATAGGTATTTAATGGTGACTTTTGTAAATGCATGTATACTTTTCATCTCTTCATACAATGCTTTTAAGGCAAGATTAGAATCAGTAGAATGTCCATTGTTGGGGACACAACATCCTCAGGATATCACCTCCATTTACTTTTGAAAAAACTTGATCTTCCTCAATATCTTTTTTATAAAATGATTATCAGCGCTCTTAGTATAAGGGCTTGTAGATTCAAGGGGGCCAGGTGGACCTTATGCTCCATCGGAACCTCTTGGCCCTCTGGTTCCTTTGGGGCCTTGTGGCCCATCAGAGCCATCTGATCTGGAGGGACCCAAGGCCCTTGGATCACTTCAAGTCCTTGTGCCTGTTAACATGCTAATCCCTGACATTGCCGTTGCAATCCTTTAATTTGTGCTTCCACCTTAATCAAGCGTTATACCAAGGTTGATCAAGAGACTAAACTTGCTTAAGCGGATTTAGAGAAGTTCTGTTGCATGTATTTGCATATCAGTCACAAAATCTTCTGTAGACAATGAGTTAATTTTATTCATATTACATTTATTTTCTGAGTCTAGTAGAATAATCTGGTCTGAGCTTTATTGATGAAGTGTCAATTATCTTAAATTGCCTCACATTTATCTCATACAAAAGCTGAATCAGCTTCATAGAATTTTTTAGATTGGAGTTGAGGTTTTGCATAAACCTTGACTAATGTATCACCTCATGATGGTGCAGTCTGACTAGCTGGAGGAAAAGATAATGATCTGGATGTAATAGAAGACAAAAGTAGAGGTCCATCCATATAACAAACTCACTAGAAGCCAGGCTAGATGAGCTGCGAAGCCTCCTTGTGTAAGAAAGGACCGCTGGTGAATGAGCGACTAAATGATTCTCAGCTGAGTAGGTCCCATCTAATGATTGATGGATGGTATTATAAATAATGTTAAATTGAAGATAGTACTGGCTGTAATCTGATAAGGGCAAGCTAAACTCAAAGATTGCCTAAAACTTTCAAACTCTCATGTTTTACTGGCGGTATTTATATTATAACATAATAATTTATCTGTTGATACTTCTTGCCCCATTGGAGGGGAGTCTCATTGCTAAAATTGTCTTACGGGTGCTATAAGTGTTCTTACTATAATAACTTGGGCCCTTTATATTGAGCACCAAAACTGGATTCACCATCATAATGGAGTTAAAAAAATCAGTTTTTTGTTTAGGTGTTCTGTTTAAACGGTTTAGCTTCTTTTGAGATGCCTCTTTATGGCAAAATGTCTATTGGAAGGTGATTGCTAAGCACTTTCATGTTCAATAGGGTCTTCATATTGGCAAATATACATGGTCAGTACCAATACACAATAAAGTTGTGAAACTTTGGAGGAGAATGTTATTTTAACTTAAATAAAATATAGGGTAAACTTTTTAAAACTTTTTAAGTCAAAATCTTCAATCTTTATAAGGTGATTGGGGGCCTTGTGTATTAGAGAATGAATTGATCCTTTTTAGTCAAATCTGACATTTATATCCATTACAAAAATAAATAGTGACCATCCCTAATCAAATACTGGATTGTCATAACCATATTGTCCTGGTACTTCAAATCTGATGCTCTGAGCTTTGGGATAAAGTCTATCATAGGTCAATTAGTGACCATCTTGGATTGTGTCTTTTAGTGATTCCTAAATCCTTTTTTTGGGTTTGACATTTGTGTGTATGGACACATTAAGTAACAGATAAGCCATCTTTTTAAGGCTCTATAAAGTAGGATGCTTTTGAACTTCTCACCGCTCTAATATTTGACAGGTCTTCTTTGTTCACCATTAGAAATTCTAATGGTGCATATAGTTTTTCTAAAGCTGATTAGCTTTGTTAAAATTCTAAAAACTGATTGGCTTAGAATAGAATACTATCCCTTTTTATTTTCAACTTAAAATTTTGAAAAAATGTAACATTTAGTCTGTCAAATTGATTTATAATAGCTGATGACATGTTTAAACTGAACGCCTGACAATATGGATTAGAATCATAAATGAAAAATCAAAGCCTTAAATCTAGAAGCACTTCTGAATCCATAATTATATGATACCAGACAATTGAGATGAGATGAAGATGAATGTGTTACGCGCCCTAATTCATGTGATTGTTACTAACTATAAAAAATTAATACCCTATGTAGGCAGTCATGTGTCCCCTTATTCTATATACAATGTTTTATTTTTGGTATTTGTATATTTGAAGTAATCATAGACCCTAATTAACATCTAAAAATATCACGTTCTATCTATAATTTAGCTTTTACTATAAGTTTTTCAGCTTAGGACAATCTTAGAACTTGTTCAAACAGATAATTTCACCATTAACTTCCTACATAGATTAAATTCTTCTTGTTATTAAACAAAAGTGGTCATCTTTAGTACTATCTTCTTAGATAAATGCATGTACAATATATCTTTAGATATTTTTACTGTTGACATTCTAAAGATTAACATATGTGATCTACAAAAAACAAAATCTGACACCTGCTGCTCATTGCTTATTGAGAATTAACAACAGTTTCTTAGAGTCAGAGTCTTATTTTGAATGGCATGCTCAAAATTGTCGTCAACCTCTATAAGTTAGGAGTTATGGAAGTGTTATACAAAGAATAGGGGTTGTAAAAAAGTTTACAAGACCATACATATTAAAAGAGTCAAAGTATTGTTTGTATATTGGTAGATAATGTTTTCCTAATAAAAACTAGCTTTTGAGCCAATCCTATAAGAGAATAATTTGTTTAAAAAAATCAGCTAAACAGGATGCTTATGACACTGCTCCCAAGGATTACTAACCCTGATTCTTCTGTAAAGGTCATAATGGGCCACCAGAGTCTCCTAGAGTATTGTTAAAATCTATACTCTTGCTTGGGATAAACTAGGGGATACTTGTAGGGCTATGTAGATAAGAGACCCCCAGGGGAGGCATTATCCTGCCTTATAGAAACTCCGTCTTTCTGCACACCCTTTAATTTCACTCAAGTAGAACTCAATTGGGTATGAATCCATGGAAGGTAATAAGGGGATCACAAGTTCAGTTGGGTAAGCCACTCAGCGTTCATCCACTTCATAAAAAACTTACTTTTACCTAGGAGGGTCTTTTCTGGAGCGTAAAAACTCCCATCTATTAAAGGATAAAGACTTGCAGTCATATATAATATATGAGAATCCCACTTACAGAAATCAATTACACTATCAGTTGTTTGTTTTTAAATAGATAGTTGTAAATTTTCATTTAGTGCATTATAACACATTATATTAAAGTGCAACTACGTTTGGTAATCTTTAAATATTCGAGGTGGGTCAACCTTGGGACAAATATACCACACTGAGAATTTTTCTAGCCAGTACAGGTTTTGAACTCAAAGCCTGCACTAGGGTGGAAGCAGTTTTACCTGCCAGGCTAACCACCCTCACGTTTTAGAATCTTAATATAAAAATCATGATGCGTGGCGGCTCCCCTCTTGGGTTGGGCACCACTAGTGCTAAAAAATTATATAAAAATCATTGTATGTATATATGAGTGTATGTGGAAGGCATATTATCTCTTGAAAGAATGAACCAAAAAAAACCATACTTGACAGAAATACTCTATAAATTTTAGGGAATTGTTTTAGGCTATTTTAAAAAGATATAACAATTTAATAAAAACTACATGGTGGATTGAAAAAAGTATAAGATTCTAATGATGATCAATTATCATTTTCAACTGAGCGTTTTGCTTTTATTCTTTAGTCTGATAGGCTTATAGGTTTTAATACATAGCTGGTAGCTTTTGTTAATTAAATGTTCAACAATTGGTTTTGTTGAGTGGTGGTTGTATTTAGGTTGATTTAATTAGTTCAGAGGTTTCAAGTAAGTGACTGAAGTTTTAGTAAATTCAGTCTTTCAATTACTTTTGATGAGTGGTAGGGGGTTTTTTGGTTGATTTATTAGGCTCAATGGTCACAGGTTCATGGTTGATTTTTAGTCAATGCAATAGTGCTAATTGGTTTTAGCTGAGTGGTTGGTGGTTTTATATTAAAAAGTAGAGTTTGATTTCTCCTTAAACTTATCATTAGCTTCTACCTATATAAAACCAAATTAATTAGGACCATATGGTAAACTCTAAACCCACAAACTATTGTGGGAAAACCTGGATGTCAACAGAAATTAGTCTAAAGATCTCAGTTGGGATTTTTGCCCATATTCCCAGCCTTTTATATTACCTGGAATTGCTAGGGGAAAATTCCATAAGGCGAAGTGAATTGAAAATTGGTTGGCCCGAGTTTTGGAGTAACTACTTTTGGGGATTTTAGGATATTTGCCTGGTCATATCTATTGGAAATTGATCCGGATAAATACTTAAGATTTCATTGGGTGGAGTTGCCAATGAAATAGGGGCATCTTGATAGTGATTAACTATCAGGTGTACCAATTGGGATTGGTTGGGCTTTATCACTTCCTGTTTGGGAATGAATAGAAAGTTGCAAGGCGAGTGATGCTGCCTACAACTAGTGAATCAATTGGTTGGTGTGTGACCTGCCTTAATGGGTAACAAGTCCCATTAACTAAGCAGTTCGCTAACCAAATATGGTTGGTTCGCTTGGATTGAGAGGAAAACATTAGGGAAACGTATTCCAACTCTATCCGTTTTAGGTCTTGAGGATGTCCAATGACAGAATCCTAGCCAGCATGAGGAAGACCATCGCTGCTGAGACAAGGGTGGGTGATTCAACAGCAATGGCTGCCATTTCATCAAAGAGGTGTCAACTGAGGGTTAGACAACCAAATCTCCACTATAAATTCCTTAGGATTCACTATAATAAAAAAGGAGTAATTATGAGAACAGAGTTATATAGTTCTAAGTTATTCATTTGGTATATAATTTAAGAAGTAAACTATCATCAGCTTCCATTGTGCTATTCTTTCTCAAGGGTATTTTTGCTGTGTGTGATAATTGAAAGACTCTTAGAGAAAAGAGTAAAGATCTGAGCGGGGATCTAGAGAAGAAGGAGACACAATTAGGGATAGCTGACAACTGTGTGTTGGACTGAAGAGACTGTCACCAGGGTATCTCAGCGAAGATTGGGTTGGACAGAACAAGGGAATGAATCCCTATGATCATGACATTACAAGTATTTAATCAGGAATACTGGATGAGCGTTGAGCCACAATATAAGAATTCATACTCAACTATGGTTAATAGTCATCATACTATTATCAATTAATAATCCATTCTACTATACTACGCGATGAAGTGCACAAGGAAACTGAACCTGTGCAGTAAAAAGGTTACTAGGGTTGTTGCCGATACAAACCCAAACTAATAAAATTTTTACAAGTTGGTGCTCACTACAGGGGGTAGTGGAGTTGAAGAATTTATAAGAATGTTGTACAAAGTTGAGTTACGCAAACTGTGGACCTAGTTAGCCACTGTGAACCAGAATGCCCTAAACTCAGCGGACCATTGGGAATTTGCAGCCTTGGAAGAATGAGTCACCAAGGTGGAGGAAGGGATAGATAATGTTGCTAGTTTTGGGAACGAGTTACTTGGGAAAGTAACTTCATTGAAGAAGAAAGAAGGGGACCTCGTTTGAGAGGTCTTATATCTGAAAATAAAGTGAGAATTGGATCGCGTTCATTTGAGAATTTTTGATGAAGATATAAAGAGATTAATCTAACAGGTGGAGGGACTTAAAGCTCAAAAATGTGTTTGTGAGCCTGATATGGCAAGCGATGCCAAAGAAAGAAGTCCTCACATGATACTTGGGAAGTTGAATACCCCAAGGAACATGCCGCCCGTTTTTGCTGCCATTTCTGGAGATGATTCCTGAAGTCACTCCTCAAGTTAGCCAAGTGGCTAAACTGAGAGAATCGGTCATAAATAACTCAGAGGAATTTAAGGCAATGCCAATATTGCCAATGTTCCATCAGGATAATGCCTCAGCATTTTTCCAACTGTTCGACATGATCATGTATGGCTATGGGGATTGTCAAAAGGCGTTGATGATCTTGAATTGCCTAGACACTGACTGTCAGAACTTAGTGTTATCTCACCTGGAGGGGGACAGCTGGTCATATGCTGAGGCAAAGGTGGCCATCATAAAATAGTTTGGGAGTCTGACGCGCATGTCAAAGCGCAAACAGGAAATTATGGGAATCCAGTTCCATAAAGATGAAACTCTAGCTAGCTTCGCGGATCAGTTTACCAGGAGTTGAAGATCCTGGTCAGAGTGAAAGTATTGGATGATTTTAATGCCAGAATCGCCTTGCAAGTGGCCCTTCAGCCCTATCACAATTTTCATCACATTATGACTTCCCTTTTCACGACAGAAATAACTACCTCAAAAATGGTAGATAATTTTAAGATCTTGGGAGTGACATTTGATGCCTCAAACAGAAGCTAAAAATCTAATCCAGTACGCAATCTGAACCCCACAAAGGGAAATGAAGGAGCTAAAGAGATGACCAATCAAACTGTTCTGGGAAAAAAGCCTGAAGAATTCAGATAGTTGAATAAGAAGGAAAAGGTCTGCTACCAATGTGGCGGGAAAGGACACTTCGCCGTGCACTGTAAGAAGCCAAAGGATAAGATCAAAGTGATCCAGGCCAAAGAGTCAGCAGCCACTAAGGAATTGGGAAAAGGGCCCATGGCCCAGACGGGAAACAGTCTAGAGCTGCAGAAAGGCCTGTTCCTCTTGACATTATGACTGAGGAAATTGATATCAGCAATCTGTTAGTAGACAATGAGCAGGATCAGCTGTATCAAGCGGTCAATTTGGATGATAGTGCTGTGACCAGAGCTGGGATGAAGAGAATCGACCCCAAGATAATTAAGGAAGTTGCCTGGCCATATGCCCAACAACTGGCGGACAAGATTCAAATTTCTGATAATTCTGAAGAATTATATGAAGTCTGATTAGATGAGGCCAATTTGTCAACCCCCTCAGCGTGATAAAGGAATCATTTCCTGATTTATCAGCGCAAATTATTAACACCCTCAATTCAGCTAATAACGCCGCTATTCACTCAGTAAACACTATATTGCAATACTCTGGGTGTACATATATAGACATACAAGTGAATCAAGTAAGAGTGAGGGTGATTGGTGACAGCGGAGTGCCCATCAATATTGTCTCAACCAAGCTGGTAAAGAAGATGATGATCTTGCCAGAATTGGAACATAAGAAGGAATATGGGACAGCTGGGCCAAACACCACCGTCTCCTGTGGAGCGTATAATGCATTGCCACTTCAATTTGGGTCATTGGTGGTATCTGCGCCAGCAATAGTTTTGGACAACCAAAACTATGGCATTCTGATCATAATGGAGTTTCTACTAAAATATGGAGTTAAATGTAACTTTGAGGATAATACATTGACCATATTGGGTCAGACGTTATCATTGGTATATCAGAAGGACGTTGAATCTCCACTGAATAGGAGGAACAACTTCATCAATTTGATATACAATGACAGCATTGTCCTGATTTGGTACCAATTAGTTGGTAGAAAGCGACACAAAATGCCGGTGGAAATCCTAGAGAACTGGGGAATTCACTGAGGATCAAGAATGAGAGGACCATACTGCCAGGATTGCAGATGATAGTTGACATGGGGTTGACATTGGAGATTTCTGAGCTGTTGTGTGGGGAGATCGGAAGCCCTTGGAAGAAGTCCAAAGTGGAGCCTTGGGTGGCTCCTATGATACTAATGCTGGGCCATGGAGAAAATTCGAGCTCTCCTGGCGAATTTGAGTGAAAAACTGATGAAGATCAATAGGAATCAGATTATCGCGTTTGTTCATCTAATCCCAATGGCCAAATTGATGAGATTCCACAATTTTGGGACTCTTGATGAGATGGGATTACTGGATGGGGAACCAAAAGTATCATCCTATTGGTTGATTGAGAGCAGCTCGCTGATCTGTCAGAAGGTCAGTAAGAGGAGGTGCTCAACCCATTTGAAAAGTATTGGGAAGTGTTCACTCAGGATGACCACAATTTGGGATGCACATAAGACATGATCTGAAAGGTCGACACCAGGGAAAATTTGCCAATCAGGATGAGACTGATATGATAATTGAAAGCTGCCAAAGCAGTAGTGGAGGATGAAATCAGTAAAACTAGTGAAGCATAGCTTCTAGTTCCGTCATCAAGCCCCTGGGTGAGTCCAATTCTGATTGTGAAGAAAAAGGATGGCTCCAACTGGGTGGTGATTGACTACTGGAAGCTGAATAAAATTATGAAGAAGGATTTGTATCCCCTACCAAGGATCAATGATGCACTAGATCATTTAGGAGAAGCGAGTAATTCTCTGTGATGTATCTGATCTCAGGATATTGGCAGATCAACTTTCTAAAAGAAGACCAGGAAAAATGCGCATTTATTACCATGCAGGGGCTATACCAACTGATGAGAATGCCCCAGGGTCTATGTAATGCTCCTGCAACGTTTCAGAGGGCCATGGACGCTATACTAAGTGACTTGAAGTTGTCATGTGTCCTGGTATATCTGGATGATATAAATGTGTTCAGTAGGACGTTTACTGATCACCTACACCACTTGGAAGAAGTATTTAAGTGGACGTCCATGGCTAACCTGAAGATTAAGCCAAGGAATTGCCACTTCTTTAAGAAAGAGTTGGAATATCTGGGATTCATAATCAACTCCAGTGGATTGCAGTTGCAAACCCAGAAGGTAAAAGCTATAGAACGGATGGCTATATCAAAGAGCGTCCAAGTCATCCAAGTGTTCCTTGGGATGATCGGATACTACAGAAGATTTATTCAGGACTTCAAACAAATAGCTGAGCCATTATTCCATTTATTGAAGGATCCAAAAAAAGGATTTGTATGGAATGATGAGGCCCAGGACTCCTTTGATGAGCTACGCCGGTATTTGATAGATTCTCCAATTCTGAAATATCCAAAGTTTGATCAAGAGTTTATTATTCAAACCAATGAGTCGTTGATGGCAATTGGCGTCATATTAAGCCAAGTAGATGAACTTAGGGATGAACATCTGGTGGCATATGTGAGCTAAACACTCTCAGCCGCTGAGAGGAACTACACTGTGACTGAGAATGAATGCCTTGCGGTCATTTATGCATGTAAGCAGTTTTGGGTGTACATCCATGGAACGCACTTTTGAGTGGTGATGGACCACTCTTCGCTGTGTTGGCTGCACAATTTATGAGAACCAGAAGGACGACTGGCCCAATGGACACTAGAGTTACAGTCTTCTAAATTATGAGATAGCCCACTGAGCTGGGGCTTCTCATCCTAATGCAGATGGCTTATCATGGTTACCAATGGTCCAGGTGGTATACCATTAGGTGGATGAGCTATTCCAGAGAATGGTCGACGAAAAAATTGGGGACAAGCCCTGAGAAATCCAAGGTGCACTTCAGAAAGTGATGGAAAACACCGAGACCATGGATGGACAAGTATTTAAGATGATCAATGGAAGTGGTTATTATTCCTGAAACCGTCAGAAAGAGCATCTATAGTGATGCAGCTCACAAGGTTGTCAGGCATGGAGGCCTGAGGAAAACAACTGATCATATTCGCCAGTACTATTACTGGGAATCCATCAATTATGATGTCGTGGATTATCTAGCTTGTTTTGTGGAGTGCCTGCTGCACAAACCACATAAGAATACAACTGGATACCGACTGGTCCACCCTGGATTTTCCTGGCACACGTTGTCCATTGATATGATGGGACCGCTGATGATGAGCACAGGTGGAGTCAAGTACATTATAGTTGCATCAACCATCTGACGAGATGAGTTGAGACAAAGGCCCTAACGAAAGTAGATGCTACCAGTACCGCGAGCTTCATCCTGGATTAAGTAGTATACTGGCATGAATGTCCGCAGGTCCTTCTTAGTGATAATGGGACCAACTTCACATCTCTTGTGATCCCAAGATTGAATGAGATAATGGGGATCAAAGGAGTCATGTCAGTATCTTAACAGCCAGAGATGAACGGACTGGTAGAAAGGGTGAATGGAACGCTGGCTGTGACTCTGAGGAAGCTCGTTGCAGGAAGAACTTCCGTGTGGGGAACGTACCTGATTTCAGTGATGTTCGCCTACAATATCATTCATCATACAGCGATAGAAAAAACGCCGTTTGAATTTTTATATGGGAGTAATGCTGCGTTGCTGCTGATTTTATATTTGGTGGTGGAACCTACGCCAGGGATGAGTATCAGCAATATATGAACCAACTGACAAATATCCTGATCAATATGCAATTTCAATCATTTGATATTATGTTGAAGAGAAGGATGCAAGCAAAATTGACAGATGATAAGAACTGACCAGCCTTAGCAGAATATCGAATAGGCAAAAGTGTTGCCTATTGCGATACACATGGTTTCAGAAGAAGAAACAAACTAGATGCATTGTGGTCAGGTCTGTTTGAAGTTATTGACAAGATGGCGACTGATGCCTACTCCATCAAGAATCTCTTGGATGGAAGAGTTGTGAAATTGAGTCCATGCTAAGTATCTGAAGTGATGGATCGATGAAAAAAATAAAAAAGAGTTCCCAAAGGACCAATGAACCATTAAGTTGGTCATGTCCTGATGATTAGGTCAAGTCTGAAAAAAGGACCACTGAACCAATCTAGATGGTTAAGTCCAAAAAAGGACCTCTGAACTATAGAAAACTGGCAGGTTCAAGTACCCAGGACCCAGTTTGGGGGAAAAAATAAAAATATGGACCGCTGAACTGAAACAAGGTCAGGTCCCATGGAAAAAAAGAAGAATAAAGATTAAAATTGATAAAAGATAATGGAAAAAATATTATAAAGCGCGCAGAGAAAAAACTGATATAATTTTATAATTTCTATTTAATTATTAATTGTCCTCAATACGGGGTGATTCCACCTATATCACCTCTTGGGGGAGGGAGGATGGATCTCAGTAGGAATGAATAACCTGTCAAAATCGATGTGAGATCAGATGCTAGCGAGGGCTAGACCTACATGAAACCACGTTATTTGAGTGGACGCAGAACCCTGCAAGAAAGCAACTCAGGGAAGGGAAATTGAGATGTTGGATGAAGCCAATTGTGAAACCCCAAAGTGGGGAGGAAAGCAACGGTATAAGAAGATGTAATTGGAAAACAACCTCAAGTAATCCCAATATGGTACCAGAGCCATAAGATTATTCTTGAGCACCTGATGATGGCCTTCATCAAGAACACCGGACATATGGGTTGGCAATGAACAAGGGATGCTTGATGGGGGTTGCTGAATCATGCCCCCTATCAACGCCATCAGCAGAAGATACCAATGGGAAGTGCCGGAGAAGAGATAGTCATGCAGGGAGCAAATGGCATCCTTCAAGCTATGACTATGGGCTTCTCAGAAGCTGAATCTGAATGAATGGTGAAACCTGGGCGAGGCTGGAAGCTTCATGGACCAACTTCAAAGAACTTGGCCAGTAAAGTGAAGAGCATAAGCGGTGATATCCCAATCCAGGATGTTATCAATATCAGAGGGATTTAGCGCTAGGGACAAAGCCTCAGTGACTTGGGCCCAGAATCAGCGTAGGGGAGCTCGAAGTGAATACTGTTACTGATGGTGAGCTCAGTAGCCAGAACAGCGGTTTTGTGATATTGTCTGAGTTGGAAGAGGAACTCAGGAAGCAGGTTTGACCCAGCAAGAAATGAGTGATTGAGAGCAAACAGCCTAATCTCCAGAGCATCTATGATGATGGTTGGTTCATCAGCAAAAGGAGCTGAATCCAGAAGAGTTTTGAAGTCCAACTCTGGAATTGATGGCAGAGGAAGAATCAGCTAAGAGTTGTTCAAAACGATTGCAAACCTGGTTTTGGAGGGATTAGTTACCATTTTCTGGGAATTTAATGGAAGGTTTAGCCGCTGGCGCCAGACTAGACGTATGAGTCCTGGAAGGACCATAGAAGAGGTTCCGCTGAGCATCCTGACACATCTTCTGGAAAAGACGGAGGACTTGATCAGACAAACTATTCAGAAGCTGCTGGTATCGTGACTCATAATTCAACATATGAGGTGGACAAGAGGGGGGATATTGTAATTATATGAAAGTTGACATTATGCAATCTACAATCCATTAAGCTCTACTTTTGGAGAAATTAATCTTGAAATTAATGAGATAAGCTCTAAGAGAAGAATTAGGAATGACTTGAGCCAAGAGGTTATGAGATAAATAACCAGGGCAAATAAAAAAAAGTATTCTTAGAGAGCCACAAAATGAACATCGATGGCAAGAGTCTCCTGTCTAGGATGAGGAGAAAATCAGGAAATCAAGGACGCCAGACCAAGAATCCTGAATATGACAGCAGGTCATATGCCCTGACAGGGGGAAAACTGGATCCTGAGACTGATATTGTCACAAGTAAATCAATTAGCCCGGCACAACAGTAGATTGTGGGGACCGCGCTCTGAGAAGGTGGTAGCGAGGAGGAAGAGGAAGAACGCCATATGCCAAAGGTTGTCCTAAGCAGCGTTGAGTATTGACGAGTGTACTCCACTTGAACCAATGAAGTATTTGATCAAGTGTCTGAAGTGGTGTTCTCATGCTCCAGTCCTTTTCTCACTGGAAATCTAGGCAAGAGGGGGATGTGTTGGGATTTTGCCCATATTCCCAGCCTGCTAGATTACCTGGAATCGCTAGGGGAAAATTCCCTAAGGCAAAGTTAATTGGAAATTGGTTGGCCTGAGTTTCAGAGTAACTATGTTTAGGGATTTTGGGATATTTTCCTGGTCATATCTATTGGAAATTAATCCGGATGAATACTTAAGATTTTATTGGGTGGAGTTGCCAATGAAATAGGGGCATCTTGATAGTGATTAACTATCAGGTGTACCAATTGGGATTGGTTGGGTTTTATCCTTAACTGATTGGGAATGAATAGAAAGTTGCAAGGCGAGTGATGCTGCCTACAACTAGTGAATCAATTGGTTGGTGTGTGACCTGCCTTAATGGGTAACAAGTCCCATTAACTAAGCAGTTCGCTAACCAAATATGGTTGGTTCGCTTGGATTGAGAGGAAAACATTAGGGAAACGTATTCCAACTCTATCCGTTTTAGGTCTTGAGGATGTCCAATGACAGAATCCTAGCCAGCATGGGGAAGACCATCGAAGCTGAGACAAGGGTGGGTGATTCAACAGCAATGGCTGCCATTTCATCAAAAAGGTGTCAACTGAGGGTTAGACAACCAAATCTCCACTATAAATTCCTTAGGATTCAAGATAATAAAAAAAGGAGTAATTATGAGAACAGAGTTATATAGTTCTAAGTTATCCATTTGGTATATAATTTAAGAAGTAAACTATCATCAGCTTCCATTGTGCTATTCTTTCTCAAGGGTATTTTTGCTGTGTGTGATAATTGAAAGACTCTTAAAGAAAAGAGTAAAGATCTGAGCGGAGATCTAGAGAAGAAGGAGACACAATTGAGGATAGCTGCCAACTGTGTGTTGGACTGAAGAGACTGTCACCCAGGGTATCTCAGCGAAGATTGGGTTGGACAGAGCAAGGGAATGAATCCCTATGATCATGACATTAAAAGTATTTAATAAGGAATACTGGATGAGCGTTGGGCTAAAAGATAAGAATTCATACTCAACTATGGATAATAGTCATCATACTATTATCAATTAATAATCCATTCTACTATACTACGCGATGAAGTGCACAAGGAAACTGAACCTGTGCAGTAAAAAGGTTACTAGGTTTGTTGCAAATACAAACCCAACCTAGTAAATTTTTATAATCTCTTTATAAAAATATCATTGCGTTTATGAGCTTATATAAGATGCACTATATTTTGAACAAATAAATCAGATATCACCAAACTTGACACAGATACACTATAATTTTAGGAATGACTATAGGTTATCTTTTACACTCATAGCAATCTTTATATCAGTTCTTTATTTACATCTAAAAAATATATGATCCTAATGGGTTTAGCACAATATTTTGGCTGATTGTTTTGGTATATCTCATTTAATTAGATATTTTCATATCTTTTGTTTTAGAAGCACTAAAATTTTTGGTTGCTTATAAGTTCGATGAATGGTTTTTTTGAGTGATTAATAGTTTTTGATTAAACGATGATTTAAATTGTTTAAAGGTAAAAGGTTGGTTTTTAGTTTATTTAATAGTTTTAATTGGTTTTGGTTAGTGGTTAATAGCTATTTGGTTAATTTAATAGTCTAATTGTTATTGATGCATGGCGGCTCCCCCTTTTGGGTTGAGCACCACTAGTGCTAAAAAAATAGAAAAATCAGTTCTTGCTATATGTTATAATTTTACTTATTTGATAGGTTTAAAAATAGTGAACAAGTGGTTGGTGGTTGTATGATACAGTAGGCTTAATGATTTATGAACTTATTGATCACCGTCTACCAATATAAAACTAGAATGAGATATTAGAATCACCTTTTTATAAACCCAGGCAAATCTGGGTAATTGGCTATTTTTATAAAAAGGTTTACAAATTAGCATCTTGCAAAATTCTCATACAAATAGGATGAACAATTTACTTAATATAGAGCATTTTTATCTCAATCTAAAATCTACTTTTATTAGCAATAATGATTGTTTTTTGTAGTTCTAACTATAGTGAGGTAAATATACAGATAGATTGTAGTTTTAAAAATAAGTTTACTAGAGTCTACATATATAGATAAATGCCCAGAGTTTATATATGATCTCAGTTACACACCATAAAAAACGGAAGCCTTTGCTATGGATATATCTATATTATTAATCAATTATGAGTACCAGGTTTTTTATGTTGGATCTTATAAAATATATAAAAAAGCTTTTCTTTATGCTCAAACTCACTTTTGAGTGAATTTAAATAAAAGGTTAAAAAGTTTATTTTATCCACTGCTGTCTGGCCACGTTCACTTTCTGCTTGATGTCAATGGATCCACCGCCTGCCGCCCCAGTGTGGGGCAATGGTGCTCCACCCCCTAACATTTTCCGCCCTGTGGGGAAACATGTGCAAATGGGCTCAAATAGCTTGCCAACTTCTTGGGCCTATTTGTCCCCATAGGACTTAGTGCTCCATCTAGCGCGCATCCACCCATCTTGCCCCCACCATCTCACCTTTCCTTGGTCCAACATTCACTTTTGCCTCTATGTCAACTACAGGTGGTTATTCCCATATGCTGACAAAGTATTTGTCAAGCTCACCACTGCTGCCTTTATGCCAGAGAGTTTTATTAATTCCACCCTTTTGAGGGCTATTTTGACATAGGCTTCTAGATGGAGGAGGACACTGCAGCAGCATCTTCAACTCCACTTATTTACAAAAACACTCACATCCCTACTACCCATACTTGCCTCCCATCTAACACCACACTGGTGGTGTCATTTGCATCCCTCCCTTCCCATCTTCCCCCATTTTGTATAATCAGCTGATGGTGGGGCTTATGGCTTATGGCACTCAGACTAACCTCATCTTTGCTGTTCCATCTGGAGCGGAGCACCTTGCTGCCCCTCATGCAACCACCACCATAATACCAAACCATCCTGCCATAGCCCAACAGATCCCCCTGTGCTTGTGTTGCAGCAGCACCTGAGCATTTCTTTTGGGCTCATGTTGATAATGGTTGCCAAATTTGTCCCCTCTTCTTTGGGCTCAACCATTCAAAAAATCCTGCCCCTGAGCCACTTCTGCCAGTATGGCTTTGAAGCCCTCTTCAGCAGATTTCATGTGGGGCAGTTTGCTGCCCCCTCCCACTCAATGATCCTATTTGATGGGCTTGAGTAGGAATATCCCCACCAAATCAACTACCCAAATTAGCCCACCCAACTCTACCTTATCCAATCAGAGTCAGGCTTGGACTACCCTACATACCCAAGCAGCCAATTTGCCTCCTACCTACCCAAATACATACACTATTCTTGTAAACTAAAATCCATGGGACTTATTGGTTGAGATTGATAATCTGGTATGGTTATCATGAGTGAGGTATCCGGTCAACTGCTTGGCCAGTTTGATTATGGTTGGGATGAATTTTTTGTTTTTTATTTTGATGATACCCCATCCCCCAGAAATTTCACTCCTAAACCTAATTCTGCCCCCTACCAAAGTGACCATCAGCTCACCTTTGCAGCGGTGGCCTCCCCCTGTTGGCCAAACCTATGAAGAACAGCGGCCCAATCAGTGGCTCAATACCAACTAGGGCTGCCCACACTCTACTTCCCCCCTGATTTCCCCAAATCAGCCTGCAGTGATATTTTAAAACTGTTTGATGGTGCTGAAGCTACTGTTATAAATGTCACTAAACTAGCAGAATTTAACCCATCTGCTAAAATCACCCTCTGTAGTATCTCCAATTTTGCCCAGCTCCCTGATACCTTTATTCAAGCTGAGCATCAATTAGAAGAATTTGTTGAAGCTGTTTACCATGCAGCTCTTGATAAAGAGGAGGAGAACTCTTACTACACTGACATCCACCCACACTACACTGATGCCCCAACGCCCCTTGCTTTCCGATTTTGTCTGAATAATCAAAGAAAATGATGTTATCATAGTGGATATGTCCACAGAAACCCGCCCAACCCCCTCCTCACCCTCTGCCATGGTAGGTTAGCAGTTTCCGTCCCCCCATGGTTAGATGTTTTTTGTTTTGTCTTACAGTTCTTTCAATTGAGTCCTTTTATTTTGTTTTTATTTTAATACAGTCAGTGCCCTGGTCAGCGTACCTCAAATAAAATTTAAAGAAGGTTGATCATAAGAGATAAAGGAAAATTAAAAAGTGTAGATGTATAGTCACGCCAGG
>JAKSZP010006003.1:0-35209 GCA_022478985.1 Massospora cicadina | reverse complement strand
CCCTTTGACCGTATGGGAGGAAGCTGCATTAGGTGTGTGGGTTAAGGAGCAGTTAGCTAAAGGTGCGATTTTTCAGCGTACTTCACCAGTATGATCCCCACTTCTCTTTGTGGACAAAGCCAATGGTACTTTATGCCCATGCGTAGATTTTATGGGAACCTAAACAATGTCACTGTACCAGATTTACATCCCATCCCCCTGGACTCACAGAATGCAGGCTATGTGGAAAAGCGAAAGTCTTCTACAAACTGGATTTTCCAAACACGTTCAATAAGATCTGGATCAAGAAGGGCCAGGAGTGGCTAACTGCATTCTGTACCAGAAAAGAAATCTTCCAATTTCAGGTTATTTCCTTTGGGCTTAAAAAATCCCTTGCTATCTTTCAACGCCATATTCACGCGGCATTTGGGGACCTGCCGGGGTATGCGCGGTTGTCTAAATGGATGATATTCTGGTGTTTTTCTCTGATCATGGGTCCCATGAAGTACACCATTAGCAAATGGTGGAGAGGGTAAAGGCAGCCAATCTTACGCTGAAAATTAGAAAGTGCGAATTATTCAAGTCCCAGGTCACCTTCCTTGGCAACATCATGTTTGACCAAGACCACATGATAGCTCCAGACAAGGAGAAGAAACTTCGTGAGTGATCCACCCCCACTTCAGTCAAAGAATTAAGAAGTTTTTTGGGGACATTTAAGTTCCTTAGAATTCACGCAAATCTTTCTGAGGTTGCGGCGCCCCTATATAAGGCGAGTGAAGCTACTTTGCTCCAGTGATCCCCCATTCTTCAGGATGTCTTCCAAGCTGTAAAGTGCACCCTGCTGTCCACATCCGTCCTTAGTCATGTATATCCAGAAAAAGAGTTCATTATAGCTACTGATGGCCTCAACTTTGCCATATTGACTGCCTTATTACAATTAGGTGAAGATGGAATAGAGCATCCGGTAGTATATTTTTCTCAGAAGATGTCCCTACCTGAGTTAAACTACGCTGTTTATGACAAAAAGTTTTTTGGCAGTTGTTGAGGCGCTTACCTATTGGCATCATCACTTACATGGCACATCCCAACCATTCTGCGTTTGTACAGATCACCATGCCTTGTACTATCGCGCACCTCATGTCTTGACCTCATGGCAAACCCGCTGGCATGAGACCCTAGCCCAATTTGTGTTTTCCTATTAGTATACTAAGGGTAAAGAGAATTGTTTGACGGACGCTTTGAGCTGCAACCCTGCACTAGCTCCTGATACTAAGGAATTAGAGGTGCATAATAACCAGTTGTGATTCCGCTGGGTAAGATTGTGTCTCAACTTCCCTCTCCCTTTGCCCATGGGCCAGCGCTCGCTCTTCTAGAAAATGCTGAGGAACATTGTATGTTTATAAAGGTCGTCCTTTCACAGCCTTTGTCAGTCATATATACTATGGTTCTTACCAAGAACACTCTTAATCAAGAGGACATTACCAGATGTTACCACGTGAAGGATGGGATGGTGTGGTTTCAGAAAAGCCTATGGGTTCCTTCCAAACCACTCCGCCTTAGAATCATTTGGGACCATCATGACAGAATCACCGTTGGTCATCCTGGGTAGGTGAAGACTCTGGAGCTAATTCGCTGCACTTACAATTGGAAGGGGTTAGCTGCACAGGTGGCCAGGTATTGTAAATAGTGCCTGGTCTTTAATCAAATGAAATAAATCGCCAGCCACTAGCTTGGTTGTTGATACCAGTTCAAAAGGCCGAAGGGTCTTGGCTTCTCTAATGGTGGATTTTATTGTGTAATTACCTGTATCTGATGGCTATGATGCCGTCATGGTAGTGGTGGACCGTTTTACAAAAGTCTTCCAACTTTATTCCCTTCAGAACCAAGATAACCGCAGATGAGATGGCTAGGCTCTTTGTCACTCATGTGTTTGCTCTTCATGGGGTCCCCCAAGAAAAAATCAGTAATTGTGGACCCCAGTTTACCTCTATCTTTTGTGAAGAGTTTTTAAGACTCTTCAGATCCGTCCCTGCCATTCAACTGCCTATCACCCTCAATCATATGAGCAGACTGAATGAGTGAACCAGTGCTTGGAGCAGTTTTGCGGTGTTACACTGCCGTGAACCATTCAGATTGGATTTCTCATCTACCTATGGCCCAATTCATCTATAACAACGCTTAACATGCATCAATCGGCTGTTCCCCCTTCTACTCCAACTATAGCTTCTACCCTACCTTCAACGTGGAGCTCCGTTGTGTATCCAAGGTAGAAGCGGTGGTGGATATTGCAAAAATGATCAAGAAAGTACACCAAGGGGTGAGCACAAACTTAGATGCAGCTATGCAAGCTTACAAGGAGAACGCAGATGTGAAGAGACGGGTGGTCCTGCGTACAAGGAAGGGGATCTCGTGATGCTGGATGCTAAAAACATCCCCATCAAGCAACCATGTAAAAAACCCAAACCAAAGAGGATTGGGCCTTACCATGTTATCAGAAAGGTGGGCCACGCCTCATGACAGTTAGATCGCCTCCCTCTTTCTGGATCTTTTTGATCTTCCATGAAAGCAAGCTTTCATTGTTTTAGGGCCCAATCAGAGATTCCAGAGGCTTATCTTATGGATGAAGCGCTGGAGTGGGAAGTGGAGTAAATTGTTGCTTCATGTAGAGTCAGTTTAAGGCTTGAGTACATAGTATTCTGAAAGGGATTAAATGCAGCAGAGAACTGCTGGGTACCAGCACGCAACTGCGCCCATGCTCTAGATCTGATCAAAGTGTTCCACTATTGGTTACCTGAGGCTGTGAGACCCAAGTCTCAGCAAACCATCGCCGCAATGAAGCTTGCACCTGCCCACAAAAACTTTTCCCTGGTGAAAGTCCCTGGAGGGGGGTGGAGCCTGAAAAGAACAAGAGGGTAATGTCATGGGCTGATGTCATAACAATGGGGCTAACTCAAAAGAGAAAAGCTAGTCGTCAGGAGGCTAAAAAGGTGAACTTATCAGGCCTTCCTGACCTCAGACATACCTTAGATCAGCGCTGTGTTCAGGATAGACATGCTCATGTCAGTCTAGGGAATATGCATGACGCTCAGCCCTATGTTGCGGCAAAGGCAATAAAATGCACTAGCTATATATTAAGTGGTGACGGTTTAATTTGGTTGCTGAGTGAGGGGGGTCTTGAAACCTGTTTGATTATTAAAACTTTGAAATTGAGACAGCTGTACCTCCAATTGATTACTCGAGTTTGGGCATCTCAATGCTATAGTACCCAAGCTGATGAAGGCATGCACTTATTGGTGCACTTAGGCTTAGTACCACTTCCACTAATGGAAAATTCCTCAAAGATTGTTTATATATGTTCCCTCAATACCAACTTTCCTCATTGGCCAATTCCTTTAAATAAAATTCATCATTTGTTTACGTTTTTTTAATTTATGGTTACTAGTGCAAACCTGTGCGCAGGCCTCCTCAAGGGGGTCTTTAACAACGTTGGCCGTCTTATTTTTAATAAAGTATCTACAAGATCAAATGCATCGTTGATCCCCCTTGGTTCCTTCCCAACTGAGGCACCCAAACCCTCAAGCACTGATCTCCGCTTGGTTATGGGATCCCCCGTGGGTCCCACTCAAGTGTTCCTGCTTATTTGTTTCCAACTACTCTACACCGCATTATACACTCTTTCACAGGGTTACTGTGGCTCTGGCGCCCTTTGCGATGCCCCATTTACCATAGTCCTAATGACAAATTTCCTAGTTTTATGGCTGTGCACCGTACACCACCTTGCTGTGAATTGGAGAGTTATAGACACTCTCCTTACAGCAAGTGCGTTGATCCATCTCAGTCCATAAGGTACTGTCATCAAGTGCTAACTCCAATTGCCAAATCACTGGAAATTCCACGCAGTATATCATTTCTTCTTATAGTACTCATTTAAGGACCATATGCCACCCAACCCTGAGCCCATTTAAGTGTGGGATGATATAGAAGTGGAGTTGGAAGAATTTCTAGCACCCAGGAAGTCCTAGCGCAGACTCCAGTATCTCCTCTCCTGTAAGGGATATTTGATCTTGAAGAATCCTGAGTAAGTTCAAAGGACTGAACCAACTTCAATGGCCTCTTGGAAAGGTTCTACCTCACCATCTATTGGCATCTCGTTTCCTCAGAAAACACAAGCCATACTTTTAAATAAACCCCCCATCCTATAAGAACTAGAACTTGGCCTCTCATCCTCAAGGGGGTGGTCCCAATACCACTAGGTAAGGATAATTTAAGTCTTAAGGCAGCACTCCTGCGTCTAGAATGTGAGTTAGTTTCTTTTAAATAAGTAGTGATTGACAACCCCTGGATATGCCGCTCCACACTGAGAGGGATTTCATTCATACAGTAGATGATTGCTGGGTCTGCGCCTTTCTGGAAAAGGAGCTAAAGTTACCATGCCCACTCAACCCTGCTCTTATGTTAAACTTAATTTTAGATAATATTTATTGTGTGTCAAGAGGACTCTCAACTTTGAGAGCAGGGTCACAAGGCTCAGGCCACCAAACCCTCATGCTCACCCATCCATAAGATACAACTAGCTAAGTAATTCCTCGCTACCTATCCTAATCCTGCCATCCAAGCTTTCCAACATTCCCAAAGTAGTTTTGAGGTAGGTTCATTAGTCAAAGCAAGTAGAAAGAGAAATAACTACCTCATCAACTATCCCCAACCTCATCTTCTATATAAACTGCTCCTATATCTCAGGCTGCAGCAATTAAATCGTTTAGCTGCAATTTGGGGGTCCACCTCTAAGCCTGTTCTCTTCTCTCAATTCCATTTTCTGTTTTTGTGGCCATTTTACTTTGAATCAAAATTCAATATTTGTTCTCCATTAACAAAATATAAGATTTTAAAATTTTAAAATTATATAAAGTTGAAACAACTATAGCGCACATACTGGAAGGCATTTTAAGCCAAAAATAAATAAAATGACTTTTGTCTACTATACAATACAAAAGAGTTTTATAACCAGTGGGATCAGTGCTGCTTAAATTCAATATTTTAAAGAAAACTAAAATTCCCCTCATACCAAAATTAAAATTTTTGAATATTCTTTTTCATCATACTCAGTATACCTGGCCTCAGTGCAACATGAGGTAAATACCTATTCAGTATACCTCCTACAACGGGTTCCTTTGACCTGGCCTCCCCTCTTGGTGACATGCAAACTTCCTCCTGGGACAAGAGCTCCCTATATCTGCTGCCTTGATAGCAACCAAAACCTGAATATTAAGCCTTCTATGTGATGCAAACCACACACTTTCCTGAAGTATCTATCTCCATATCTAATACATCCAAAGACATGCAACCTCTTGTACTAGTGGTGTTGTCAACCTCCCAGACCCTTCCTCTACCTCAAACTCCCATTCTAGACCTGCGGTTGCCCTTGCAGCTATTTTATGTATGTTTTTGAGAACCTTTAGTATTTTTTAACGTTTACTTCTCTCATATTTCCTCTAGATTCTTGCTTAACAAAATCACTAAAATGTGGCTATGCCCTTGCATTCTGGTGCACTTGTGTTTTTTTAAGAACCTGAGCTTGAATCCCAGTCTAAATTTTCTTAGCCGTTTTTAAATCCAAAACATTTGGTCTATGAGTTTAAGTAATGAAGTACAGCCTCTCTTACTAGACCGTTTGCAATATACTTTCAGGTGCAATAGGGTCCTAAGGCTTCAGAGAACCCCTTATCCCAGTTAAGTGCCCTATATCATGTGGTAGATGAGCAATGGGTTACAGCTCTGCCCCATAGATCCTTACTCTCAACCCCTATTTTCCCTTCTTCCTTGTTAAAAAAGATAGAAAAGGTTTTTAGGGAGATAATCCAGTCCAGGGGTCTCCAGCAGTGCCCTAGGGCTCATCTCATATATAGCTAATTATCCAAAAAATCCTAGAAAAAGCCCAAATTCACCCCAAATCTTATATAACCTTTAAAGGGTCATCTAATCCAGAAAAGTCACTCTTAGTAAACAGATAGTGAGATGAGACCATGGAACCCTCAATCCTCCCTTAAGGCTTTTCTGATTGTTTTTCCACTTATAACAGATTCCTGCAAGACTGGCTGCGGCAATTTACTAATCTAAATGAATCTGTGCCACATTGGTTCTATTGATCATAGTAGCTTTAGGGGGAGTGTTAAAATCTTGGGCTTAGATGGCTCTCTTCTGGCCTTAGATTTCAACTGCATAGATTTGTGGATACTTGCGTTGATTAATAATATGAACTGGGGCAATAATAGTATGAAGACTATTATTAAAGTTGAATCCCCAAAAAGCCACGTTGAGAGTATAGTCCAATGCTAAACTTGTGCTTCTTCCTCTTGAAGATACTTTGATGATGGTAGGGAAAATTTCCTTATTCCCTTCTCGCAGAGCCAAATGGAAATTTTAATATTGCCAGCCTAAGGATATCTGATCCTTGTACTCTTCTCTTAAGAGTAATGTTTAAAACAACCAATGTTTAAGCAACTAAAGCTAATATCAATTTAAATATGCTTTTATTAGGGAATTATTTGAAGTTTTTATAGTTAGAATCGGCACACAACTTTTCAGCTGTCCAATGAGAATATTTGTGCTCCTATACTGGTTTGACCTTTAATGTTAGGCACCAAATCTCATTGGGTACTGTTGCCTTGGGTTTTTTATGCAGCGTAATTCTTGGGCGTACGGTGGGCCAAACAGTTGGTATTAGGTACACAAAACCATTTATTTCAGCCAATGATAATTTCCTTTTTCTCCGGCATTTGAATGTTTTAGTATTTTCTGATGACTCCAATCCATTCCATTCTGAAAGATTCCCTATAATTCTACTATCAGGGATTATCCCAATATTGAATTATTGCTTAATTTCATTGGGGATGATGCTTGACGAAATCATCATATGTCAGCAGCCTTAATTATCATCGGGGATGATGCCCAATAACAATTCACAGATGGTGACTTCTAATATAATCAGGGATTCCGCCCAACAATATTCTCATCAGTTGGCCACTATTGATGACCCTCTCCAATTATAACTTAATCATTGAATATTATATTCTGTCAAAGGGTTGGACTATGTGGTCATCTGCAATTCTGACACATCCCCCTTCTTGACCAGATATCCAACGGAAGATAGAACCCTTGGGAAAGGAAGCTGCTTCAGCTAGAGCTCATATTTGGTTTGTCATATTTCTATGTCCTCAGCGTAGTGCAGCTCTGTCCGCACTCAACGCCCATATGCTATGGCTGGTATGATGACTTCAAGTCCTTGGTTGCTACCTGTTGGTGCCTCTTCTTGAGCGCAGTTCTCATGACATCATGTCATGCCAGTCCCATCTTCACATCTATTGTGAGAGATCAATTGGTCAACCTGTATAAACCCCAGGATGGGTTGTTGGCACTCTTGCCACCTGTACCAACACCAGGATGGGTCTCAACATTTTGTTGATAAGGACTATTCCGGTGGACCTAGTTTCAGCCCTAACTGATCCTGCTGACGTTCAGGACTTGTGCCCATTAATTTATCCCTTCCTCCATGCTTAGTAGGTGGAAATTTCACTAGATGCATCACTGCTTGAATCAAAATCATTTTTTTATATTTTTAACTTTTTTATTTTTATGCATCTTTTTATTATTTTTATCTTTTCTCTTTTATATTTATAATTTTTTCTTAGGTTAAAAACTTTATGTATTTTGTGTGGACCTATTGCCTATTTGACCATCTTTAATATTCAACTGTATAGGCATCATTTGCTGAATTGATAATTTTGAACAGCCCCATCCATTGGCGTCCAACTCATTTTTCCTTTTGTTTTAAATTTTTCATTGTTGTTTTGAATGCCTGAGATTGTAATTTAATCAGGATATTGGCCCTTTGGATAGATATTGTTTGGCACTCATCCCCAAATCTGGCTCTACTGCTGAATACAATATTGGCGGTAATGCAGCTTTCTGACTATAAAAATTTGAACAGCATTTTGCTAATCCAAATTCGTCAGGATCTGATCCTATTTCTTTTCAATGGATACATTTTCTCTATCCAAATTCATCTAGATTGGATCCTATTTCTCAGCTTTAATTGCCAATTCAAATGTTTGATTAAATCTGCTGATAGATATTTAAATGTTTCACTATTTACTTAAATTAATTTGGTAACGTTTTTCCTTTTAAAGTCTTCTGGATTAGATACTATTTTTTGGCATATCTTACATTTTGCTCATTAAATGACTAATTTAAGATTAACTGACTTCATCCACTATTCTCTGGATTATTCGACTCACATTTCTGATATCATCCAATGCCTCAGGACTTCTCATGGTGGACCCAGTTACAACCTGAGCTGGTCCTGCTAATGGCTTTATTCCATGTAGATATCTGGTGAAACAGGTTCTCTTGCAGTGCTAGATAGTTCCGCATCTAGACTGCAAGGCCTTTTCCAAAATTTTGGCAAGTTTCATTTTCCTCTTGAGGAATCACAACATTCACAGATTATCATGATTTCTTCTGTCAATTTTGGGCGGCAAATTTTCCCGTTGCTCCATTTTTCCAGTAGTGGCTAGTTGATTTATCCTTCCACTTGGATAATTCAGGCGTTTTCCCCATTACAACTTAGTTTTGTTAAATAATGACTTTTTCAACGTTTTTGTAAAATATCATCTTCTAATTCCACCAAAGTGTGACCATCATCAGTTGGAATTTCGTTATAAGATTGATTGGGCGTATCAAAAGTTGCTCCCAACATCTTCAGATGGTCCACCATCTGTAAGGTCATTATTTTGGTTATTAGTGCTGATGCCATAATCTGATGCAATTTGTGTTAGGGCTGAAGCGCCACCTGCATGGCTATTCTTGCATCAAAATTATCTAGCACTTTTTCCCCTGCCAAGATCTGAGCTTCATGGTAAAAACGGCTGGTAAAACTAGCCAGAGTCTCATCTTTGAGGAATTGGATACCCATGAACTCTTGTTTACAATTTGCCATCTGAGTAGGGCTTCTGAACTCCAACATAATGGCAGCTTTAGCTTCCGCATATGACCAATTGTCCCCATTGAGGTGAGGAAGCACCATATTTTGGCAGTCTGTGCTAAGGCAGTTCATTATGGTTACCGCTTTTTGTCAGTCCGCATAGCCAAACATGGTCATCTCAAATAAGCAGAAGAACGCCAGGGCGTTATCCTGGTGAAAGGTGGGCAATTTCAACATATTTCAAATTCCTCAGTTGTTCTGCTAATAGGAGATCCTGACCCAGCTACTCGAGAAGCCATAGGAGTGACTTCAGGAGTCATTTCTGTTGGAATTTCAAATAACCACATAGTCCAACCCTTTGACCAAATATGAGATTCAACGATTATATTATAATTGTAGAGGGTCAGCAATAGTGGCCAACTGATGAGAATATTGTTGGGTGGAATACACAATGATATTAGAAGTCGCTGATTATGAATTATTGTCAGGCATCATCCTCAATGATAATTGAGGCTTGCTGACAGATGATAACTTTGTTGAGCGTCATCCCTGATGAAATTAAGCAATAATTTGATATTGGCATAATCCCTGATAGTAGAATTATAGGGAATTAAAAAGAACAGAATGGATTGGAGTTATCAGAAAATACCAAAACATTCAAACGCCAGAGGAAAGTGGAATCACCATCATCCAAAACAATTGGTTTCATGTACCCAATACCAATTGTTTAGTCCACCAAACACCTGAGGATCACGCTACCTAGAAAACCCAAGGCAACGGTACCCTATGAGATTTAGTGCCTAACACTAAGGGTCAAACCAGTATAGGAGCACAAATATTCTCATCATATAGCTGAAAAGTTGTGTGCCGATTCTAACTATAAAAACCCCAAATATTTCCCTAATAAAAGCAGATTCACATTGATACTAGCTTTAGTTGTTTAAGCATTGGTTGTTTTAAACATTACTCTTAAGAGAAGAGTGCAAGGATCAGATATCCTTAGGCTGGCAATATTGAAATCTCTGCAAGGCTCTGCGAGAAGGGAATAAGGAAAGTGTTCCCTTCCATCATCAAAGTATCCTCAAGAGGAAGAAGCATCAGTTTAGCGTTGGACTTTACTCTCAACGTGGCTTTTTGGGCAGCCAACTATGATATAGTCTTCATTTTATTATTGCCCCAGTTACTCAATTTCATTCAAATAATCAATGCAAGGATCCATGAATCTGTGCAGTTGAAATCTAGGGCTAAAAGAGAGCAACTAAAACCAAGATTTTAATAATGGTGCTCACTATAGGGGGTAGTTGAGTTGTCAAAAGCCAACTTAAAATAAGAATGTCTTTTTAAGGAAGAGCTTCGAAAGCTCTGGGTGGAACTACAGGCTGTCAATGAGAATGTGCTCAGCTCAGCTTCTCAGGCCGACGTTAGTACATTGGAGGAG
The DNA here is from genome assembly GCA_022478985.1 of Massospora cicadina. Taxonomy (NCBI): domain Eukaryota; kingdom Fungi; phylum Entomophthoromycota; class Entomophthoromycetes; order Entomophthorales; family Entomophthoraceae; genus Massospora; species Massospora cicadina. Next base: position 24,812 of record JAKSZP010006003.1, on the reverse strand, counting down.
AGTATGATCAAGATGGAGGAAACACTCAAATAACTAGGAATAGTTAATAACAAACTATGTGGAAAAGTTGCCTCTTTAAAGTGGAATGAGGGTGAACTCGTCAAGGAAATTTATCTTGAAAACTGAATGGGAAGCGGATTAAGAATGCATCTGACAGTTTCATGAGGAGATGGTGAAAATGACCAATCATATAGAGGAGTTGGAGAAACACCAATGTGATTGCGAACAATTCAAGGCAAATGATGCTGAAGCAAGGGCATGTGAAACGCCAAGCAATAAGACCTCTCCGCCCCAAAACATGCTTAAACCATTTGCTGGTGTGTCGGAAATAACTCCCAAATTCACTCCTATGGCTCCTCAAGTAGCTGGGTCAGGATCTCCTATTAGCGGAACAACTAAGGAATTTTGAAATATGCCAAAATTTCCCACCTTTCACTGGGATAATGCCTCAGTTTTCTTCCGCGTATTTGAGATGACCATGTTTGGCTATGCAGACTGATAAAAAGAAGTAACCGTAATGAACTGCCTTAGCACAGACTTCAAAAATTTGGTGCTTCCTCACCTCAATGGGGACAATTGGTCATACGTGGAAGCCAAAGCCACCATTATGTTGGAGTTTGGAAGCCCTACTCAGATGGTGAATTGATAACAAGAGTTCATGGGTATTCAATTCCTCAAAGATTATACTCTGGCTTGTTTCACCGACTGTTTTTACCAAGAAGCTCAGATCTTGGCAGGAGCAAATGTGTTAATTGACTTTGACGCCCACATAGCCATGCAGTTGGCACTTTGGCTCTACCGATACTTGCATCAGATTATGGTGGCAGTGCTAGTGAATGAAACAACAACCTCTCAGATGGTAGCCCATCTGAAGATTCTTGGAGCCACGTTTGATGCCCCCAATTGTACATTTAAAGTAATTTAAATGAAGGCCAAGATATTGTCAAATTCGCTGAGCCATCTAAAGAATCTGCGGGTCGAGTCATGTCAGGAAGTAAACCTGAAGTTCAAAAATGAGCGGACAAATTGACAAACCACTCTTTCCAATGTGGGAAGTTGGGCCATGTAATTGCCTAGTGTCAGGAATAAAAGCCAAAGAATCAGATAAATCTCATTCAACCTCAAGAAACTGTTTCAGATTCGGGAAAAGGGCCATCAGTCTAGATTAGGGATGATCTAGTACTGCTAGTAAACCTGTCCCACCTGACATAATGCGAGAGGAGATCAATATCTCTTATCTATTCATGGATTATTACTCACTGAATCCGCTATATCAGGGAATTAACTTGGATGTTAACACTATAAGTTGAGCCAAAGCAAAGGGTATTGATCCCAAAATTGTTAGTGAGGTTGCTCAGCCCTACATATGACAGCTAGCAGAGAAAGTTAGATCCGCCAAAAGCCCTGAAGACCTAGTCAAAACGAAGTTGTATGAGGCCAACAATTCACTACCTATCAGCACGATCAAGGAGTCATTCCTCAATTTATCCACTCAGATAATCCACACACTTGGTTTGGTGAATAAGGCCACTATCCATTCAAAAAAATACTTTATTGCAGCACTCAGAGTGTACCTATGTCGATATTCTAGTCAATAGGATAAGAGTCCGAGCCATAATTGATAATGGAGCGCCAATCAACATCATTTCCACCAAATTAGTAAAATGTATGAAAATCTCACCGGATCTGGAGCACCAAAAAGATTATGGAAAGGCTGGACCAGATGTTACCATCTCATGTGGAGCCTACAGTGTGCTACCACTTCAGTTTGGATTGCTGATGGTGTCAGCCCCCGCTATAGCGCTGGCCAATCCAAACTATGACATACTTATTGGGACAGAGTTCTTGAGGAAGTATGGGGTGAAATGCGATTTTGAAGAGAACACCCTGATTATATTGTGGCAGATATTGCCTTTGGTTTACCAGCGGAAAGGAGAAACTCCGCTGACAAAGAAGAATAGCTTTTTCAATTTAATTTATAGTGATGGTATTATACCCATTCACTATAAACTAGTTAGATGGAAATGAAAACCAATGTCGATGAAAATTATGGAGAATTGGGGAATACCCCTAAGGTCAAATGCAGTGAACACTATTCCGCTGGGGGCTCAAATCATAGTTAACACTGGGTTAATGGTGGAACTTCCCAAACAGCTTTATGGAGAAATCATCAATCCCGGAAAAAATCAAGGATCAAACCATGAGTTGCGCCAGGAATCTTAATGCCAGGTCATGAAGAGATATGAGTATTAGTAGCTAATCTGGGAGAGAAGCTGATGGAAATTGAAAAAAGTCAGACCATCGCGTTTCTGCACTTGCTCCCAATGGTGGAACTATACGCTTTTCATGAATTTGGATCATTTTCCAAAATGGGATTGCTGGCAGGAGTTACTGAAGGAGTCAATGTATTAGCAGATCGTGAACAGCTAGCCAATCTGACTATGAGTCAGCAGGAGGACGTACTCCAATTAAGTGAAAAATATTGGACAATATTTGCTCAAAATGATCATGACTTAGGATGCACAAAAAACGTACTCCACAAAGTTGATATGGGGGAATGTCTGCCAATACTAATGAAACCTGTTTGTAGGTCAAGAACAGCGGAAGCGGAGGTCAGTGATGAGATAAGAAAGTTGGTGGAACAGGGGTTACTCATTTCATTAAGCCCATGAGCGAGTCCAATCCTGTTGGTAAAAAAGAAGGATGTATCAAATTGAGTAGTGATTGACTATTGCCGACTAAACAAGATCACTAAAAAAGACTCCTATCTGCTGCCCCAAATCAATGACATGCTTGATCGCCTGGGGGAGGCGAAATAATTTTTGGCTATGGACCTGATTTTGGGCTATTGTCAAATCAATTTGCCAAAAGAAGATCAGGAAAAATGTGTGATAATTACCACATAGGGACTGTACCAGCCGACCATAATGCCCCAAGGATTATGCAAGGCGCTGGCAACTTTTCAGCGAGCTATGGATTCAATACTTAATGACCTGAAGCTATCCTGCGTACTAGTCTACTTAGATGATATCAACGCCTTCATTAGGACCTTCTCCAATCATTTGGAGCTTCTGGAGGAAGTTTTCAAGCAGTTGGCAGTGGCGAATCTAAAAATTAAGCCAAGAAAATGCCACTTTTTAAAAAAGAACTTGAATACCTAGGGTTTGTTATAAACTCTAACTGATTACAACTGCAACCCATGAAAATAGAAGCTATTGAGTGGATGTAAATCCCAAAAAGTGTTTGGGATACTCGAGTCTTCTTGGGAAATGGTCAGGTACTATCGCTGATTCATCAAAGACTTTGCTGGAATCGATGAACCTCTATTTACCTACTCAAGGATCCAAAAAAAGGATTTGTGTGGAACAAAGATGCTCAGAAGTCATTTGATAAGCTCCAAATATATCTCATGAGCAGCCCAGTGTTGAACAACCCAAATTTTAGTCTGAATTCATCATCCAAGTGGATGCCTCATTAACAGCGATTGGAGCCATTCTAAGTTAATTAGATGACAATGGGGATGAACATCCAGTAGCCTACATGAGTATAACACTGTCACCAGTGGAAAGAAACTATACTTTGATGGAGCGAGAGTGTCTGGCGGTAATCCATGCATGCAAACAATTATGAGTCTACATACATGGAATGCACCTTAAAGTCATAACTGACCACTTGTCCCTGCACTGGCTTCATAACCTGAAGGAACCAGAAGGCCGGTTGGCCCAATGGGCTTTAAAGCTGCAAGCCTACAATTATAAAATTATCCATCGGTCTAGAGTGGTACATCAGAATGCCAACAGATTATCTTGATTGCCAGTTGTTCATGTGATCTATCATCAGGCAGATGCACTATTCTAATGGATGATCAGAGGAGATATCAGGAATGAACCCCAAGAAATTCAGGAATGCATTACAAAAAGCCATGAAAAATACCAAATTTAAGGACAATCAATTATACAAAATGATCAAAGGAAATGGGTTTTATTTCCTAAACCATCAGAATGAGCGGAAATCATTTGAGCCACTCACAAGGTCATCGGCCATGGTGGCCTAAGGAAAACAGTGGATCATATTCGCCAGTATTATTACTGGGAATTGATCAATTATGACGTCGCAGATTACCTAGCCTGCTGTGTAGAATGTCAGCTGCACAAACCGCACAAGAGCATCATAGGATACTGGCTAGTACGCCCTGGTTTCGCATGGCACATGGTGTCCCTAGACATTATGGGACCATTAAGCATCAGCACCGGAGGAGTGAAGTATATAATCGTCGCAATAGATCACTTACCCAATGGGTCAAAACAAGAGCCCTCAGCAAAGTAGATGCAATAAGTATGGCGAAGTTTATACTAAACCAAGTGATCTATCATCACAGTTGCCCTCAAGTCATTCTCAGTGACAAAGGAACCAACTTTACTTCACATGTGATTCCCAGGCTTAGCAAATTAATGGGAATCCGTGGTGTTGTACCCATCCCCTATCGTCCAGAAATGAACAGAATGGTGGAAAGAGTAAACGCAACTTTAGCCTCAACCTTACAAAAATTGGTCATGATGGAAAACTTCTGCGTGGGGAGCATATCTGAGTTTGGTTACTTTCACTTATAATATAGGTTACCATTTGGTGACTGAGAAAATGCCATTCAAACTGTTATACTGGCAGAAAGCCGCATTGCCGCTGATATTGTATTCAGCAGTAGAGCCATCTTTGGGGATGAGTGCTGAACATTATATATCCCAACTGGCCAATATCCTGAATGAATTACAATCTCGGGCATTTGATATGACTTTGAGGTAAAGAATCAATGTGAAGAAAATGGATGACCAAAATTGACTTCCGTTGAAAGAATACCATGTGAGCAATAGGGTAGCCTATTGTGATACCCATGGTTTTGGGAGAAAAATAAGTTGGACACCCTATGGATGGGACCATTCAAAATTTTTGCCAAGTCAGCAAATGATGCCTATATGATCAAGAATACTGAGGATGGTCGCATAGTCAATAGATTCCATGCAAGATACTTAAAGTATTGGACTTAGGAAAAAAACAAAAAAGGAAAAAAGAGGGATGTATAAAAATATAAAAAAGTAGAAAATATACAAAAACAATTTAATTCAAACAGTAATGCATCTTGTGATATTCCCACCTACTGAGCGTGGAGAAAGGAATAGTATTGGGCACAAGTCCCAAGCATTGGCAGGATCAGAAAGGGATGAAACTAGGTCCACTGGAATAGTCCCTATCAACAAGAAGCGGAACCCATCCTGGAGTTTGTACAGATGGCAAGAGTGCCAACAACCCGTCCTGGGGTTCATACAGGTGGACCAGTTGATCTCTTGTAACCAATGTAAAGATGGAACTGGCGTGGCATTATATTGTGGGAACCATGCTTGAGAAGAGGCAGCAACGAGTAGAAATCAAGGATACAAAGTCATTGAACTGAGGATAGCATATGGGCATTGAGTGCAGACAGAGCTGCACTACGCTGAGGACATAGAAATATGACAAACCAAATATGAGCTCCAGCTGAAGCAGCTTCCTTTCCCAAGGGTTCTATCTTCCGTTGGATATCTGGTCAAGAAGGGGGATGTGTCAGATTTGCAGATATTCACATAGTCCAAGCCTTTGACCAAATATGATATTTGATGATTAGGTTATAATTGGAGAGGGTCAGCAATAGTGGCCAACTGATGAGAGTATTGTTGGGCGCAATCCCAGATGATAATAGAAGTTGCCAACTATAATTATTATTGGGCATCATCCCCAATGATAATTAAGGCTGCTGAAAGATGATAATTTCGTTGAGCATTATCCCCAATGAAATTAAGCAATAATTGAATATTGGGATAATCCCTGATAGTCAAATTATAGGGAATCATTCAGAATGTAACAGATTGGAGTCATCAGAAAATACCAAAATGTTCAAATGCTGGAGAAAAAGTGGAATTTCCTTTGCCAAAACAATTGGTTTCATGTAACCAATACCAATTGTCTGGTCCGTTAAACGCCTGAGGATTATGCTGCCTAAAAACCCAAGGCAATGATACCTGATGAGATTTAGTGCCTAACACTAAGGGTCAAACCAGTATAGGAGCACAAATATTCTCATCAGACAACTGAAAGGCTGTGTGCTGATTCTAACTATAAAAACCCCAAATATTTCCCTAACAAAATTAGATTCACACTGATATTAGCTTTAGTTGTTTAAACATTGGTTGTTTTAAACATTACTCTTAAGAGAAGAGTGCAAGGATCAGATATCCTTAGGTTGGCAATATTAAAATTTCCATTTGGCTCTGCAAGAAGGGATAGGGAAAGTGTTCCCTACCAGTATCAAAATATCTCTAAGAGGAAGAAGCACAAGTTTAGCGTTGGACTTTACTCACAACGTGGCTTTTGGGGATTCAAATTAATAATAGTCTTCATACTATTATTGCCTTAGTTACTCAATACTATTCAAATAAATTAATGCAAGGATCCACAAATCTGTGCAGTTAAAATCTAGGGCTATAAGTGAGCAGCTAAGCCAAGATTTTACCAATTTTTGACACATTAGCGAATGGTTTAGGCATGTTTTGGGGTGGAGAGGTCTTAATTCTTGGCGTTTCACATGCCTTTGCTTTGGCATAATTTGCCTCAAATTGTTCACAATCACATTGGTGTTTCTCCAACTCCTCTATATGATTGGTAATTTTTTCCATCTCCTCATGAAACCATTGGATGCATTCTTAATCCGCTTCCCATTCAGTTTTCAAAATAAATTTCCTTGATGAGTTCACCCTCATTCCAATTTAAAGAGGCAACTTTTCCACATAGGTCGTTATTAACTATTCCTAGTTGATCGAGCGTTTCCTCCATCTTGATCATATGCCCCTCCAATGTACTAACATCAGCCTGAGAAGCCAAGCTGAGCACATTTTATTGATGGCCTGTAGTTCCACCCAGAGCTTTTGAAGCTCTTCCCTAAAAGACATCATTATCTTAAATTGGCTTTTGACAACTCAACTAACCCCTGTAGTGAGCACTAATGTTAGGTTCTTGGGCTTAGATGGCTCGCTTCTGTCCCTAGATTTCACTGCACAGATTCGTGGATACTTGCGTTGATTAATAATATGAACTGGGGCAATAATAGTATGAAGAAATTATTAAAGTTTAATCCCCAAAAGCCATGTTGAGAGTATTGTCCAACGCTAAACTTGTTCTTCTTCCTCTTGAAGATATTTTGATACTGGTAGGGAACACTTTCCCTATTCCCTTCTCGCAGAGCCAAGCGGAGATTTTTATATAGCCAACCTTAGGACATCTGATCCTTGCACCATTCTCTTAAGTGTAATGTTAAAACAATCAATGTTTAAACAGCTAAGTTAATATTAATTTGAATCTGCTTTTATTAGGGAATTATTTGGGGTTTTTATAGTTAGAATCAGCACACAACTTTTCAGCTATATGATGAGAATATTTGTGCTCCTATACTGGTTTGACCCTTAGTGTTAGTCACTAAATCTCACCGGGTACCATTGCCTTGGGTTTTTAGGCAGCGTAATCCTTGGGCGTTTGGCGGACCAAACAAATGGTATTATGTACATGAAACCAATTGTTTCAGCCAATGACGATCTACTCTTCCTCCAGCGTTCAAATGATTTATGTAGTTTCTGACAACTCCAATCTGTTACGCTCTGAACAATTCCCTATAATTTGACTATTGGGTATTATCCCAATATTGAATTATTGCTTAATTTCATTGGGGATGATGCTTGACGAAATCATCATGTCAGCAGCCTTAATTATCATCGGGGATGATGCCCAATACAATTCACAGATGGTGACTTCTAATATAATCAGGGATTCCACCTGACGATATTTTCATCAGTCAGCCACTATTGCTGACTCTCTCAAATTATAACCTAATTGTTGAATCTCATATTTGGTCAAAGGGCTGGACTATGTGGTCATCTGCAATTCTGACAGGGAGGATTGAGGGATCCGTGGTGTCAATCTGTGTTATATTTTATTAGGAATGTTTATATCCTAAAAATCAATGAACAGCCCCTCCATCTGGATTGTGATCATTACCCTCTAAGAATTAAAAAAGGTCTTAAGCTCCCATTAAGCCCCTTTAAAAGATCAGCGCCCTAGCTCAAATTGTAGATGAGCGATGAGTGACTGCCCTGGCCTACAAGGATCATCATTATTTGCCCCCATTTCCTATGCTACCTTGGTAAAACTGATGAAGGGGCGTGCAGAGTAGTGGTTTAATCTAGGAGCCTCTGCAGGACCTTAGGGCGCACTCCAGCTAAGGCATGATTACTAGAAAATTTCCAATTATTCACCCAATACCATCTTATACCTCATATATGCTCCAATATGTATAAGTCATAATGGTTATGGCTTAAAGTCTGGATTGTGGATCAAACTTATGGATTATTCCATTTACCTCAAGTATAAACTTAATTAATTCCATCAATGGGCTGGTGTTGGAATTTGAGTTGCCCACATTATCTAACCTATTGACCAATTAATAAATTTGATGATTAGTTACAATATTATAGTATCAGAAACAGTCGATGACTGATGTGTTTATAGTTGGGGATCATCTCAATGATATTGAGCATGAAGTTGATGAGGGAAGAACACCCAATAGTCAAAGCATAGCAATAAACAATTTAATATTTTGGCAGCAGTCACCGACTGATGAAATTCTTGTCAGCAATCATCCCCAATGATATTAAGTATGAATTCAATGAGGGAACAATACCTAACAGTTGAATTATTGTGAATTGTTCAGAACTTAACAAATGGAAAGTCAGCAGAAACTACCCAAGCGTTCTAACGTCAGAGGTAGAGAGTAGGATTGTCATTGGCCAAAACAATTGGTCTCAAGTTCTTAGTACCAATTGTTTGGCCGCTGAACAGCCAAGGATTACGCTGCCTAAGAAACTCAAGTTAATGATAACTGACGAGATTCAGTACCTAATACTTGAGGGGCAAACCAGCATAGGAGCGCAAATAATTCCTAGCGGCCATCAGAAAAGTTGTGCATTGCTTTTAATTATTAACCCCCCTAATATTCCCTAATAAAAGTAGATAAAAGCTTGGTAATAACTAAGTTGTTTTACATTGGTTGTTTAACATTACTCTTGGAATAAGAGTGCAAGGATCAGATATCCTTAGGTTGGTTTTATCAAGTCACCGTTTGGCTCTGCATGAAGAGAATAGGGAATTGTTCTCTACCAGATCAGAAAATAATCAAGACAAAGAAGCGCCTGTCTAGCGTAGGACAATTCACTCAACGTGGCTTTTGGGAAATCAATCAAAGTAATAGTCTTTATACTATTATTGCCCCATTTCATGTTATTGATCAACGCAAATATTCAAGAATTTTTGCTGTAGTTTTCTAGGTGCAAAAGCGAGCAACCATCTAGCAGCCCAGATTTTAACAATTGGTGCTCACTCCAGGGGTAGTTGAGTTGTCAAAAGCCAATTTAAATTATGACGTCTTATAAGGATGAGCTTCAGAGGCTCTGGGTGGAACTAAAGGCCGTCAATCAAAATGTGCTTAGATTGGCATCTTAAGCTGGCGTTAGTACCTTGGAGGAGCATGTAATAAAGGCGGAGGAGATTCTCAAACAAGTCAGAACTGTGAATAACGACCTGTGTGGAAAAGTTGTTTCTTTGAAGCGGAAAGAGAGTGAACTTATTAAAGAAATTTTATTCCAAAAATCTGAACATGAAGCGGATTGAAACGCATCTTACAGCTTCATGAGGAGATGGAGAAAATAAAAAAGTGTATTAAGGATTTGAAAGATAAAAAATGTAATTGTGCGCAATTTGAGGCAAACAAGGCTAATGAAAAGACATGAAAAACTCCAGTTGGGAAGATCACTCTACCACAAAATATGCTAAATCTTTTGCTGGTGTGTCAGAAATGACTCCCAAAGCCATTCCTATGGCTAATAGAGTTTTTGGGCAAGGATCTGCTATGATCAGAGCAACTGAGGATTTTTAAAATAAACCAAAATTTCCCACCTTTCATTAGGATAATGCCCCGGTGTTTTTCCACTTATTTGAGATGACTAAGTTTGGGTATGCAGACCATCAGAAAGCAGTGACCATAATGAACTGTCTTAGCACTATTTGCCAGAATCTGGTGCTAACCCATCTCATTAAGGACAACTGGTCATATGCGGAAGCAAAAGCAGCAATTATGTTGGAATTTGGAAGCCCTACTTGGATGGCAAATCACAAACAAGAATTTATGGGTATACAATTCCGCAAGAATGAGACCCTGGCTAGTTTTGCCAATCAGTTTTACCAAGAATTCCAAATCTTGGCAGGGGCAAAAGTACTTTCTGACTTTGATGCACGCATAGCCAAGCAAGTGGCGCTATAGCCCTACCACACTTTTCATCAGATTATGGCAGCAGCACTAGTAACTGAAATAACGACCTCACAGATGGTGGACCATATGAAGATGTTGGGAGAAACTTTTGATGCGCCCTGTCAGGATTATGGGGGTGTTGTCACATATCCTTTAATATTTTTGGCCAGGGGACCCAAAGTTTTCAGGGTGCTGGTTTACCTATTGTTGCTTCCTTTGGTCGCTAAGTCTTTTCCAGATACTTTGTCCTGATAGGCAATTCCAAAATAATTATATACTTAACTTTAACTTAAAATATGCAAAAAGAGAGAAAAAGCGTAAAGTTTATTAACCTAATACCAGGTATATATGGGAAATTGGGAAGGTGTGTCAGGGAAAATCTAAGCCGCCCAAGCCTAGATCTAATAAAGTAAACCAATAAGGGATTTTATGAAAGCCCAATTATCTTGGTAGAGTCGTTTGTGCTCATCTCATGGCTCTGATTTTAAACCCTAAGGTTGGGTGGCTCTGAGGGAGCATGATTCAGCAATATTGATTGGGGTTGATCGCCAATTTTGATAATAGTTGACTTTAATTGGGATGATGCCTGACAGAATTTTGGGCTTTTTGGTTGAATTAAGATTGATCTCCAACTTCAATAGCTGTCAACTTTCATTAGGGATTATCCCTGACAGAAGGTTGGGCTTTTAGCCAGTTTGAAATTGATCCCCATCATCTGACATATCCAAATCTACTGTTTGGATAGGAATCCTGACAATACCCCCCTCTAGATCTTGGCGCAGGGGAGAAAACGGAAAGATAAAGTGATTATTTATGCAGTTTATAACTGTGCCTTGAACAACCTCCACGATTGAGTGTTCATTGCCTCATCTATATATGACTCAATAGGGCCCTGACCAGTTGCTGCCCAGTTTGTGATCATTACCTCCATGCCGGTGATGGTAGAATAGGATGAGGGCACCTGGTTGTAAGGTGTGTAGGGGATCATGCTTATCATTGAATTGAGAAGTTTCTCTACTAGTTGTGGTGGACAGGTTTTTGGCAGCCAGGGCCTAAAGTCTTATGATTTCATTTGCAATACTTCGCATAAAGACTTCAGGTGCTTCAGGAGAAGCTTGGTCAAGCATCACATGGACTTTGGAAGGCAGATGGGGATTTTTACCATACAACACTTGGAATGGCGACATCTTAGTAATTCGAGGGTAACTAAATTGATAGGCCAGAATTGCCCTAAGCAAATATTGGGGCCAATGAAGGGGTCAGTCATAGCTATTTTCTGAAGTAATGCAGTTAAAGTGCCATTTACCCGCTCTACTATTTCATTGGTTGCAGGATGGTAGGTGGTGGAGAATACATGAGTGGTTACCATAAGGTCATCTAAATCTTTCACCAGCGTCAAGTGGAAATTTTGTCCATTATTGGAAAGAATGACATTAGGGCACCCAAGCTGGGTGATAAACCTATTGTTATAAATCTGGACGTATCTTAGGATTCGTCAGGTTGTTTGTACAGGTTGAACCCACTGAGCAACAGACAGATGATGTGGGGATCATTGGTCCTTTGGACATACTTAAAAATATACTAAAAATAGGAGCAATTGCCCCAATTGACTATTTTATTTATTTCTAATAAATACAGCGATCTTTTGCTGTCCCATTCTTTCTCTAAAATTAACAACCTACCTCTCTCAATCGCCCATCTCGCTTATATACAGCAGCTTCAGGCGATACTGCTCTCATGGCTTGGGCTATTCTATTCCACCAATTCTCCTCAAATTTGGTTTGTTATTCTCTAATCCTCTATCGCCCTAATTGTAGGCGATTTACTTCATATTCGTCAAATGTTGACATTGCCTTATTGCCTTATTACTTATATAGAGGCGTTCCAATAAAAACCCGTTTTATCCCATATCGCCTCATCTCGAGGCACTCCAATAATTGTAACTGATATCATTTTCAGCGGATTTTGCCCTAGCTGCCCCATGATTATTATCCAGTCATATCATAATCATGATATTACCCCTCCTTGACTGGACAATAAGATCCTATTGTTTGTAAGGTTGGAGGAACTTTGCATGCACTTGGTTAATGATCTGACCACTTGCAGGATCCTTGATGGTATATGTGTCAACTCCAGTTTTCTCTATAGCTTTGAATAGACCAATCCAAATACTGGCCAGCTTTTGTTTCCACCCAAATCCATGTTGGTCATGGAAGAGAACCATATCACCTTCCTTAAATGGCGCCGGCCCACTATGATGACCTGATCAGCAGCCTGATTCCTGATCTTCTTGGCTAACCTGAGGGAATATGCCTCAGTTTGCAGTTTGATCAGAATGTTCACGATGTTAGTCAAATAGCAATGGGGTTCCAGTTTGACGATGTCTTCTACACACAAATAAATTAACACCAGAAGAGCCAGGTGTCAGCCATATAGTATTTGAAAGAAACTCTTCCCGTGACAGAATGGTAACTAATGTTATAGGCAAACATGGCAGTGGATAGGAGAGAACTTTAATCAGAATGTCAATCCAGTTAATAATTTTTGTAGTATGTTCACCAAACTTTTGTTCACCTATTCAACCATTCCATTGGATTTGGGGTGGTATGGGGTCGTCAGAACCCCGCAAATTCCCATAAGCTCGTTCATTTTGGGTAGTATGTGCGAGGTGAAGTTGGTTCCATTATCAGTGAGAATAAACTGAGGGCAGCCATGTCACTGAATAATGTATTCCATCATGAACTGAGCCAAAGTAACTGCCCCCAAGTCTCATATTGCTCTTCGCTTTGACTCACTAGGTCAAGTGGTCAATAGCCACAATAATGTACTTACATAAGTTGGCTCCTGTTGACAAGGGGCCAACAACATCAAGAGAAACCGTGTGCCAAGCAAAATGTGGTTTCACTACCCGATAGAAAGTCTCACGGTGGAATGGCTTCTCCACTTGTCACTGATGGCAACAGGAAATAGTTTTGAGCACATCAAATCTCATACTTTCCCATAAGTATCAGGGGCGTAACAACTCCATAGTTTTACACATTACACCATGCCCAACTGCCTTGTGCGCGTTCATAATAATTTTGGTCATGCTGAGGGGCGCGGAGAGTTCACCGTAGAATCGCCAATCCGCTTGTACAGTTTCCCATTTCCATTGGAAGGTATTAGTTCACATCTCATTTAACAATTTGATCACTTGGGGCGGTTTGTTGTCATATTTTCCACTGAGCATCTGTAAAAACTTACTTAAGTTGTTATTGGCAAGCAACCCTAGTAACCTATTTACTGCACAGGCTCGTTTCCTTGTGCACTTCATCATGTTGTATAGTATAATAGATTATCATTTGATAATAGTATGAAGACTATTATCTTTAGTTGAGTATCAATTATTATATTTTGGCCCAACGCTCGACCAGTATTCCCAATTAAATACTCATAATGTCGTACTCGTAGGGATTCATTCCCTTGCCCTGTTCAACCTGATCTTCGCTGAGATACCCCGGTGACAGTCTTTTTGGTCCAACACACAGTTGGCAGCTATCCCTGATTGTGACTCCTTCTTCTCTAGATCCCCACTCAGATCTTTACTCTTTTCTCTAAAAGTCTTCCAAAAATTGCACTCAGCAATAATATCCTTGAGACATAACAGCACAATGGAAGCTGATGATCGTGTACTCTTTAAACTATATCCTGAATGGATATCCTTTGTTATCTAACTGTTTTTTATTATATTGAACCCTAGGGAATATATAGTGGGGAATTTGATTGTCCAACCCTCAATTGACACCTCTTCAATGAAACAGCAGCTGTTACCATTGAATCACCCATCTTCGTCTCAGTAGTGATGGTCTTCCCCATCCTGGCTAGGATTCCATCATTGGACATCCTTGAGACCTAAAATGGAAAGAGTCATAAAATGTGTCCCTAACATTTTCCTCTCTATCCAAGTGAACTAACCATAATTGGCTAGCGACCTGCTTAGGTAATGGGACTTATTACCTATTATGGCAGGTCACGCACCAACTGATCAATTTGCTAGTTGCAGGCTGCATCACTTGACTCGCAACTTGCTATTCATTCCCAATCAGTCAGTGATGAAACCCAACTGATTCCAATAAGTACACCTGATAGTTAATCACTATCAGATGCCCCTATTTCATCAGCAACTCTGCCTGATAAAATCCTAAATATTCATCCGGATTGATCCCCAACATATACAACCAGGCGAATATCTAAAATCCCCCAAATGTAGTTTCTCCAAAACTTGGGCCAATTTTAATTTTTGATTCACTTCTCCTTGGAAAATTTTCACCTAGCAATACCAGGTAATCTAGCAGGCTGGGAATATGAGCAAAAATCCCAACACATCCCCCTTTTTTTCTAGATTTCCAAAGAGAAAAGGACCAGGGAATGAGAACACCGCTTTGGACACTTGGTCAAATACTTCATTAGTTCAAGCGGAGTACACTCATCAATACTCAACGCTGCTTGGGATGACCTTTAGCATATGGTGTTCTTCCTCTTCCTCCTCACTAACACCTTCTCATAGAACGGTCCTCGCAATCTACTGTCATGCTAAGATGATCAATTTACTCATGATGATATTAGTCCTGGGGACCAGTTTTCCCCCATCAGGGTATATGACCTGCTGTCATACTCAGGATTCTTGGTCTGGCGTCCTTGATTTCCTGATTTTCTCCTCTTCCTAGACAGGAGACTCTTACCGTCGATGTTTGTTTATGGCTCAATTAAGAATAAATATTTTTATTAGCCCTTGTTGTTTCTCTCATAACCTCTTGGCTCAAGTCATTCCATATTCTCACCTTGGAGAGCTTATCTCAATAATTTTGAGATTGATTTCTCTGAAATTGGAGCCTAATGGATTGTAGAGTGCATAATGTCAACTTTCATATAAGTTTGACATCCCCCCATCTCATCCAGCTCATATGTCAAATTCCAAGTCACAATACCAGCAGCTTCTGAATAGTTTGTCTGGCAAGACCTCCATCTCTTCCAGCAGATAAGTTGGGATGCTCAGCGGAACCTCTTTTATGGTCCTTCCAGGACTCATACGCCTAGTCTGGCACCAGCGGCTAGTCCTTCTGTCAAATTACTGGAAATGGTAACTAATTACTCCAAAACCAGGCCTGCGATCATTTCAAACAACTCTTGGCCGATTCTTCCTCTGCCGTTGATTCCAGAGTTATACTTCAAAACTCTCCTGGATATGGCTCCTTTTGCTGATGCACCAACCATTGTCATAGATGCTCCAGAGATTATGTCATTTTCTCTTTATTGTTCATTTCTCGCCGTGTTGGACCTGCTTCCTGGGTTCTTCTTCTGACTCAGACAATATCACAAACCCGCTGTTCTGGCTACCAAGCTCACCATCAGTAACAGTATTCACTTTGAGCTCCCCTATTCTGAACTCTGGGCCCAAGTCACTGAGGCTTTGACCCTAGCGCTGAATCCCTCTGATCTTGATAACATCCTGGATCAGGATACCGCCACTTATTCTCTTTGCTTTGCTGGCCAAGTTCTTTGAAGTTGGTCCACAAAGCTTCCAGCCTCGCCTAGGTCCACCATTTGTTCAGCTTTAGCTTCTGAGAAGCCTGTAGTCATCGCTTGCAGGATGCAATCTGCTCCCTGCATGACTATCTCTTCTCCGGCGCTTCCCATTGGTATCTTCTGCTGATGGCAATGATAGGTGGCATGATTCAGCAACCCTCATCAAGCATCCCTTGTTTATTGCCAGCCAACATGTCCAGGGTTCTTGATGAAGCCTGACGTCAGGCGCTCAGAACTAATCTTCCAGCTCCAGTGCCATATCAGGATTACTCAGGGTTATTCGCTGATTGCCTCTTCTTATACTGTTGCTTTCCTCCCCACTCTGGGGTTTCGCGATTGGCTTCATCTGAAATCTCAATTTCACTTCCACTAGTCACTTTCTCACAGGGCTCTGCATCCTCTCAAAGAACGTGGTTTTTTGTAGGTCTAGCCCTCTCTAGCATCCATTCTAACATCAATTTTGATGGGCTGTTCATTCCTACCGTGATCCATCCTCCCTCCCCCAAGAGGAGACATAGGCGGAATCATTCCATATCGAGGACAATTAATAAAAAATAAAAATTATAAAATTTATTTTGATTTTTCTCTGTGCAGTTTAAAATCTTTTTTCCAATATCTTTTATCAATTTTTTATCTTTATTCTTCTTTTTTCCTATGGGACTTGACCTTGTCTCAGTTCAGAGGTCCATCTTTTTATTTTTCCCCCAAACTGGGTCCTAGGTACTTAAACCTGCCAGTTTTCTATGGTTCAGAGGTCCTTTTTTCAGACTTAACCATCTAGATTGGTTCAGAGGTCCTTTTTTGGACTTAACCTAACCATATTGATGAGACCAACTTAGTGGTTCATCGGTCCTTTGGGAACTCTTTTATTTTTTTCATCAATTCATCGCTTCAGATACTTAGCATGGACTCAATTCACAACTCTTCTATCCAAGAGATTCTTGATGGAGTAGGCATCAGTCGCCATCTTGGTGATCACTTCAAATGGACCTGACCACAACGCATCTAGTTTTCTTCTTCTGAAAGCATGAATATCGCAATAGGAAACTTTTCCCTATTCAATATTCTTCCAATGGCGGTCAATTCTTATCATCTGTCAATTTCACTCATATCCTTTTCTTTAAGGTTGTATCAAATGCTTGCAACTGCATATTGATCAGGATATTTGTTAGTTAGTTCAAATATTACTTGGTACTCAACCCTGACGTAGGTTCCACCACCAAATATAAGATTGGTAACAACGCGGCCTTCCTTCTGTGTAGCAGCTCAAATGGCGTCTTTCCTGTTACCATATGAAACTAATATTGTAGGCGAATGTCACTGAACTTAGGTACATTCCCCACACGGAAGTTCTTCCTGCGACCAGCTTCCTCAGCGTTGTGGCCAGCGTTCCATTAACCCGCTCTACCAGTCCATTTGTCTCCAGAAAGTAAAGTACTGACATGACTCCTCTGATACCCATTATCTCATTCAATCTTGGGATCACATGAGATGTGAAGTTGGTCCCATTGTTGCTAAGCAGGACCTGCGGACATCCATGCTGGTATACTACTTGATCCAGGATGTATTTCACAGTACTGGTAGCATCTACTTTCATTATGGACTTCATCTCGACCCATCTCATCAGATGGTCAATGGCAACTATAATGTACTTGACTCCCCCTGTGCTCATCATCAGCGGTCCCATCACATCAATGGACACCATGCGCCAGGTAAATCCATGGCGTACCAGTTGGTATCCAGTTGTATTCTTATGTGGTTTGTGCAGCTGGCACTCCATGCAACAAGCTAGATAATCCGCGACATTGTAGTTGATAGATTCAAAGTGTTAGTACTTGCAAATATGGTCAGTTGTTTTCCTCAGACCTCCATGCCCAACAACCTTGTGAGCAGCTTGCACTATAGCTGCTCTTTCTGACGGTTTGGGAATAATAACTGCTTACCATTGATTGTCAAAAATACTTGTCCATCCATAGTCTCAGTGTTTTCATCACTTTCCGAAGTGCACCTTGGATTTCTTGGGGCTCGTCCCCAATTTTTTCATTGACCATTCTCTGGAGTAGCTCATCCACCTGCGGGTATACCATCTGGACCATTGGTAACCGCGATAAGCCATCTGTATTCTGGTGAGAAGCCCCCGCTTGGTGGACAATCTTGTAATCATAAGCCTGGAGCTTAAGTTCCCATCAGGCCAGTCGTTTTTCTGGCTCTCTCAAATTGTGAAGCCAACGCAACGAAGAGTGGTCCATTACCATCTTAAAGTTCATTCCATGGATGTACACCCAAAACTGCTTGCATTTGTAAATGACAGCAAGGCATTCCCACTCAGTCACGGTTAGTTTTTCTCAGTGGCTGAGAGTGTCTGGCTCACATATGCCACCAAATTTGTGTCCCCAAGTTCGTCTACTTGGCTTAATATGGCGCTGATTGCTGTCAACGAAGCATTGGTTTGAATAATAACCTCCCAATTGAAATTCAGATATTTTAGAATTGGCGAATCTGTTAATTACTGGCGTAGCTCATCAAAGGAGTCCTGGGCCTCTTCATTCCATATGAATCCTTTTTTGGATCTCTTAACAAATTGAATAATGGCTTGGCTATTCAGGAGAAGTCCCAAATAAATCTTCTATAGTATTTGACCATCCCAAGGAACACTTGGATGTCTCAGACACTCTTTGGTACAGCCATCCAATCTATGGCTGCTATCTTCTGGGTTTGCGGCTGCAATCCACTGGAGTTGATTATGAAAATCCAGATATTCTAATTATTTTTAAAGAAGTGACACTTCCTCAGCTTAATCTTCAGGTTAGCTGCAGACAGTCGCTTAATAATTCTTCCAAGTGGTGTAGGTGATCAGTAAACGTTCTACTGAACAAGTTGATATCGTCCAGATATACCATGATGCATGACAACTTCAAGTCACTCAATATCGCATCCAGGGCCCTATAAAACGTTGCAGGCGCATTACATAGACCCTGGGGCATCCTCGTCAGCTGGTATAGCCCCTGCGAGGTAATAATCGCACATTTTTCCTGGTCTTCCTTTGGCAAGTCAATCTGCCAATATCCCAAGATCAGATCCATTGTGGAGAAATACTTCGCTTCTCCCAAACGATCTAGTGTAGCATTGATCCTTGGTAGGGGATATGAATCCTTCTTCGTAATTTTATTCAGCCTTTGGTAGTCAATCACCACCCAGTTGGATCCATCCTTTTTCTTCATGATCAGAATTGGACTCTCCCAGGGACTTGACGATGGAACTAGAAGCCCATGCTTCACTAGTTTGCTGATTTCATCCTCCACTACCGCTTTGGCAGCTTTTGATCATCAGATCAGTCTTATACTGATTGGTTAATTTTCCCTGGTGTTGACCTTGTGGATGTCTCATGCGTATCCCAAATCATGGTCATCCTGAATGAACACTTCCTGATACTTTTCAAATAATTTGAGCACCTCCTCCTTCTGCCCTTCTTGCAGATCAGCGAGCTGCTCTTGATTAACCAATAGGTTGATGCTTTTAGTTACCCCAGCGGTAATCCCATTTCATTGAGAGTCCCAAAATTGTGGAATCTTCCCAATTTGGCTGTTGGGATCAGATGAACAAACATGATGATCTGATTCCTCTTGATCTTCATCGGTTTTTCACTCAAATTCGCCAAGAGAAATCGTATTTCTCCATGGCCTAGCATTATTATCCCAGGAGCCCACAAGGCTCCACTCTGGACTTCTTCCAGGGGCTTCCGACCTCCCCACACAACAGCTCAGGAATCTCCAATGTCAACTCCATGTTGACTATCATCTGTTATCCTGGCAGTATGGTCCACTCATTCTTAATCCTTAGTGGAATTCCCCGATTCTCTAGGATTTCCGCTGGCATTTCATGTCGCTTTCTACCAACTAATTGGTACCAAATTGGGACAATGCCATCATTGTATATTAGATTGATGAAGTTGTTTCTCTGATTTAGCAGAGCTTCACCATCCTTCTGATATACCAATAATAACGTCTGGCCCAATATGGTCAAAGTATAATCCTCAAAGTTACATTTAACTCTGTATTTTCGTAGAAACTCTATTTTATTCAGAATGTCATGGTTTTGGTTCACCAAAACTATTGCTGGTGCAGATACCACCAATGATCCAAATCATAGTGGCAATGCACTATACGCTTCACAGGAGATGGTGGTGTTTAGCCCAGCTGTCCCATATTTTTTCTTATGTTCCAAATCCGGCGATATCTTCATCCTTTTCACCAGCTTGGTCAACACAATATTAATGGGCGCTCCGCTGTCAACAATCACCCTTGCCCTCACTCAATTCACCTGAATATCTATATATGTACACTCAGAGTATTGCAATATAGTGTTTACTGAGTGAATAGTGGCATTATTAGCTGAATCTAGGGTGTGAGTAATTTGCACTGTTAAATCAGGAAACGATTCCTTTATCACACTGAGGGGTTTGACAAATTAGACTCATCTAATCAGACATTAGATGATCTTAAGGATTCTCAGCGGTTTGAATCTTGTCCTCCAGTTGTTGGGCATATGGCCGGGCAACTTCCTTGATTATCTTGGGGTCGATTCTCTTAGCCCCAGCTCTAGTCATGGCATTTACATCCAAATTGACCACTTGATACAGATGATCCTGCCCATCATCTATGAACAAATCGCTGATATCAATTTCTTCAGTCATAATGTCAGGAGGAACAGGTTTCTCCGCAGCTCTAGACTGTTCCCCGTCTAGGCTGTGGGCCATTTTCCCAATTCCTTAGTGGCTTCTGATTCTTTGGCCTGGACCACTTTGATCTGATACTTCAGCTTCTTACAGTGCACGGCGAGATGTCCCTTTCCCACCACATTGGTAGCAGACCTTTTCCTTCTTGTTAAACCGTCTGGATTCTTTGGGCTTATTCCCTGGCACAGTTCAATTAGTCATCTCTTTAGCTCCTTCGTTTCCCTTCATGGGATTCAGATTGTGTACAGGATTGGATTTGAAGCTTCTATTTGGGGCATCAAATGTCGCTCCCAAAATCTTCGAATTATCTACCATTTGTGAGGTAGTTATTTCCATCACAAACATGAAAGACATCATGAGATGCAAATCATGATAGGACCAAAGGGTTGCTTGCAAAGCGAGTCTGGCATCAAAGTCATACAATACTTTCGCTCCAACCAGGATCTGTGACTCCTGGTAAAACTGATCCGCAAAGCTAGCTAAAGACTCATCTTTATGAGACTGGATTCTCATAAATTCCTGCTTGCGCTTTGACATGCACGTCAGGCTCCTGAACTCTTTCATGATGGCCGCCTTTGCCTCCACATATGACCAGCTGTCCCCCTCCAGGTGAGGTAACACTAAGGTCTGACAGTCAGTGTCTAAACAATTCATGACTGTCAATGCCTTTTGACGATCCCCGTAGCCATTCATGGTCACGTCAAACAATTGGAAAAATGCTGGGGTGTTATCCTGATGGAACATTGGCAATTTTGACATTGCCCTAAATTCCTCTGAGTTATTTCTGGCTGATTCTCTCAGTTTGGCCACTTGACTAACTTGAGGAGTGACTTTGGGCGTCGCTCTGAAATGGCAGCAAAAGATGGTGTCATGTTCCTTGGGGTATTTGACTTCCCAAGTATTGTGTGAGGACTTCTTTCTTTGGCATCACTTGCCATATCAGGCTCACAAGCACATTTGTGAGCTTTAAGTTCCTCCACTTGTTTGATTAATCTCTCTATATCCACACCAAAATTTCTTAAACAAATGTGATATGCTTCTCACTCCATTTTCAAGTATAAGACCTCTTGAACGAGGTCCCCTTCTTTCTTCTTCAATGAGGTTACTTTACCAAGTAACTCGTTCCTGAGGTTAGCTACATTCTCTATTCCTTCCTTCACCTTGGTGACTCTTTCTTCCAAGGCTGCAAACTCCTGATGGTCCGCTGATTTTAGAGCATTCTGGATTACAGTGGCTAACTCAGTCCACAGTTTGCATAGCTCATCTTTGTATGTCACCCTTATAGATTCTGCATTTCAACTACCCCTGTAATGAGCACCAACTTGTAAAAATTTACTTAAGTTGTTATCAGCAAGC
The DNA here is from genome assembly GCA_022478985.1 of Massospora cicadina. Classification (NCBI taxonomy): domain Eukaryota; kingdom Fungi; phylum Entomophthoromycota; class Entomophthoromycetes; order Entomophthorales; family Entomophthoraceae; genus Massospora; species Massospora cicadina. Next base: position 2,775 of record JAKSZP010006003.1, on the reverse strand, counting down.
AACCCTAGTAACCTTTTTACTGCACAGGTTCAGTTTCCTCGTGCACTTCATCATGTTGTATAGTAGAATAGATTATCATTCAATAATAGTATGAAGACTATTATCAGTAGTAGTTAAGTATGAATTATTATATTTCAGCCCAATGCTCGGCTAGTATTCCCAATTAAATATACATAATGTCATACTCGTAGAGATTCATTCCCTTGCCCTGTTCAACCTGATCTTCGCTGAGATACCCCGGTGACAGTCTCTTTGGTCCAACACACAGTTGGCAGATATCCCTGATTGTGACTCCTTCTTCTCTAGATCCCCACTCAGATCTTTACTCTTTTCTCTAAAAGTCTTCCAATTATTGCACTCAGCAATAATATCCTTGAGACATAACAGCACAATGGAAGCTGATGATAGTTTACTCTTTTAAACTATATCCCAATTGGATAATCCTTTATTATTTAATTTGTTTTTTATCATAGTGATCCCTATGAAATATATAGTGGGGAATTGGCTGTCTAACCCTTGGTTGACACCTCTCCGATGAAATGGCAGCCATTGCCATTGAATCACCCATCCTCGCCTCAGCAGTGATGGTCTTCCCCATCCTGGCTAGGATTCCATCATTGGACATCCTCAAGACCTAAAATGTAAAGAGTTGGAAACGTGTCCCTAATGTTTTTCCTCTTGATCCAAGCGAACCAAACATATTTGGCTAGCGACCTGCTTAGGTAATGGGATTTATTACTCATTAAGGCAGGTCACACACCAACCGATTGATTTGATAGTTGCAGGTGGCATCACTCACCTCGCAACTTGCTATTCATTCTAATCAGTCAGTGATGAAACCTGACTGATTCTAATAATTACACCTGATAGTTAATCACTATCAGATGCCCCTATTTCGTTGGCAACTCCACCTGGTGAGATCTTAAGTATTTGTTCAGATTGATCCCAGATGGATATGACCAGGCGAATATCCTAAAATCCCCCAAACGTAGTTACTCCAAAACTCAGGCCAACCAATTTCCAATTCACTTCGCCTTAGGGATTTTTCTTTTTTTTGATACCAGGTAATCTAATAGGCTGGAATATGGGCAAAAATCCCAATAGCATCTTATTGTACATAACGTCACTGAAGTCCGCTGTCACCGCAATAGTTGGTAATCAAGATAAACAGTCAGCGTTCTGTAGTGTTACTCCTGGCCAATGGAGAATCATAAAAATCATAAGCCTGCAACTTAAGAGCCCAATGAGCCAAACGGCCTTCAGGTTCTTTGAGGTTCTGAAACCAGTGTAATGATGCGTGACCTGTCATGACTTTAAACTTTACCCCATGAAGATAGACTCTGAATTGCTTATAAATGTAGAACACTACTAAGCACTCCTGCTTGGTCACAGTATAATTATGCTCATGACAGTTCAGACTTTGACTATAGTATGCTACTGAATGTTCCTCTCCCTTGTCATCTTTCTGAGAAAGTACAACCTCAACAGCGGAGAGGGACGCATTCATCTGAATAACAAACTCCCAATATGAAGTTTGTATATCATAACACCGGTGCGCTGATCAACGCCATAAGGAGTGTATCATAAGAGAATTGATGAAATTCTGTCCATTCAAACACAGCGTCCTTTTTTAACAACTCAAATAGCAGCCCCCAATACAGCTAAAACTAGGGATAAAGTGCTGGTCTTAAATGACCATTCCCAGAAATACCTGTATGCTGCACTTACTATTAGGAGTATTCATTTTGCTGATGGCCTCCACCTTAGCCAGCTGTGGTTTCAGTCCTTTAGAGTCTACCACAAACCCAAGGTATTCCAGCTGATCTTTAAAGAAGTTACATTTTTGAGGTTTAATTTTAATGTTCACCTCAGCCAGCTGGCGGAATACTGCTTCTAGGTGGTCGAGATGCTCCAAAAAGGTTGAGAGAAAACATTAATATTGTCAGGGTATACAAGGACGCATGACAGTATCAGGTCACCAAGAATATTATTTATGGCCCGCTGAAACGTAGCTGTGGCATTTCACAGCCCTTAAGGCATCCGTGTTGGGTGAAGAAGGCCTTTGGAGGTGAATATGGCACATTTTTTCTGTTCCACCAGGGGTAATTCAATTTTCCAGTAACCTGATATCAAGTCCATTGCAGAAAAAATCATGGGCTCCCCCTAATTGGTCCAAAGCATCGTCAATTCTTGGCAAAGGGTACAAATCCTTTTTTGGAATACTGTTGAGCTTCTGGTAGTCTATTACTATGCAGTTGGCGCCATCCTTCTTTCATATAATTAGAACAGGCGAAGCCCATGGGCTTTTGGACAGTTTGAGCATCCCTTGCTCTAGCAATTTGTTGATTTCATCAGTGACAATGCCTTCCACTGCCAGCAATTGGCATATCAGCTGAGACCTTATAGGAGGATGATCTCCTGTGGCTACTCGATGGACCACCTCTCAAGCACACCTTAAGTCATGATCATCGACAGCAAAAATCCCCTTATACTTCTGAAAAAAAGCTATTGCTTGGTATTTTTGTTCTTCCGATAGTCCTATTAAATTACTCTGTGGTACCACCATTAGTACATTGGCAGGTGTCTTGGCCGGTAGACCAAATTCATCCAATGATCCAAAATCATGAACCTGATGGACCTCGTCTATTGGAATCAGATGTAAATACGCTACAATTTGGTGTCAGCGTATTTGCATTGGTTCATTCTGTAGGTTTGCTAACAAAACCTTAATCTCTTCATGTCCCAGAAGTATAATCTCTGGAGCCACATGTGGCT
>JAKSZP010006002.1:0-35300 GCA_022478985.1 Massospora cicadina | reverse complement strand
CTCTTCTCTGAGAGTCTACCAATTATTGCCTTCTGCAATAATATCCTTGAGATGGAATCTTCACGCTAGATGCTGATAGTCTAACTATTACTGAATCTACAGTCAAATCAATAACGTTCTTTACTAATTCTTATCCATCTGTAAATGTGTGTGTGTCTTAATGTGTGTTTTTTATTATAGTGAATTCTAGGGAATTTATAGGGGATTCAGCTGTCTAACCCTTGGTTGATACCTCTTCGATAGAACTGCAGCTGTTGCCATTGAATCACCCTTCCTTCTCTTGGCAGCGATGGTCTTCCCCATCCTGACTAGGATTCTGATGTTAGACATCCTCAAGACCTCAAACGAAAAGAGTCAGAAATGTATCCTTAACATTTTCCTCTTGATCCAAGTGAATCATCCATAATTGGCTAGCAACCTGCTTAGATAATGGGACTTTTTACCCATTATGGCAGGTCACTTCACTAACCAATCAATTTGCTAGTTACAGGCGGCATCACTGCCTCACAACTCGTTAAACATTCCAAATCAGTTGGTGATGTAACCTGACCGATCCTAATTGGTACACCTGATAGTTAATTACTATCAGATGCCCTTATTTCATTGGCTGCTCCACCCGAAGATATTAGGTATTCATCCAGATCATTCCCCATCGGGTAGGACCAGACAAATATCCTAAAATCCCCCAAATGTAGTTCCTCCAAAATTTGGGTCAACTGATTTCCAAATCACTTCGCCTTAGGGAATTTTTCCCTAGAAATACCAGGTAATATAGCAGGCTGGGAATATGGGCAAAAATCCCAACACTTGGCTTGGCCTGTTCCTTGCAGACCAGTTGCTCCTGCTTGGAGAACCTTGTATCCTAGTCTGCAGTTTAGTAAAGAACACTTTTTCCTATATTTATTCACCTATCGCTGATCTAGCCCTAAGAGCCATATAAGAAATTAGCTTAAATTGCTTCTATCCTTTTGATAATTTTACTTTGACTTCACCTATAGATCTGAAGAGGCGTTGAAGCCTGAATTACATTGTTGACTAGGCGACCCTGATCTTACTAAATTTTTCCTGTCAGATAATAGTGCACCCCTATCAGCTTTTCTTAACCTACAACCTACTACCCTTCTGAAATGCAATAAGGAAAACTGGTAGATAAGCTAGCTTTAACTACTAAAGTTCATTTCTCATCTTTTAGATTTATATAAGGCAGCTATATATTGGCCCTCAGACTTACTCTGTGAATTGCCAACATCAACATGGTTGTTGAAACGGTATACCTTTGCATGCTAATGTGTCCTCACCTCATGATTACCCTTTGATGACTAAATTAAAAAGATTCATTAGTCTACTATGATATAGATAGACTGATTGGTAAAGGACCGGCGTTAAATGCTACCACAATATTTATAGAAGCTTCCTAAAGTTACTTCTGACACAAACAATTAGATATTGATGTTTGTTTACTTCTGGTACCGTCTTCCAAGCCTATTGCACATTTGGACTAGATTTGATTAATCTAGAAGCAACATAATCTTCAGAAAATTAAGCTGAAGCTTAAATAAATCCTTTGTAATTTTCATCTAAATTAATCTGTACCACATTCTACCCTATAAGGTGCCTGATCAGTTGCATTTAAGCTATTTTTTCTGTGGCATGAATCTATGTCTACACTAGAAACAATTGACAGTAAAGAATATTTATCAGTTTAACCTAAAGATAGCTAGGAATTATTTAGCCAGATATTATCTCACGTGATTATAGAGTCATACTCATAAAGCAGAAGGGTTATGCTCTTTCCGCTAGCTTAAACTGATGCTTTCAGTACTGTATTGTTCAACTCTTATCAGAAAACTACTTCAATGTGAATCTGCATATGTTATATAAATACTTATATGCAATATATTTTCAAGATATTTGATTTGTGTGATTGCTAATTGGGTTTTCTTTAAAGATTTGTAAGATGTTGTTATCTCCTACAGATACAGTTTAATGACAAGAGAAATAGATTTTCTGCTAAATAAGGCATTAAATTTTTTAATTAAGGGGTGGACAGTCTAAGATGTTGGTGATGATTATATCAGAAGTGGGTTTAAATTAGCATAGAATGAGCCAAAAACCCTGGGGGATAAGATAGGGAAACCATTGGGTTAACTAAAAATAAGCAATACAGGATTGATCTAAATGACTGTCAGACAATTGTAAGTCCATTATTATAATAAGAGTGGCTTAGTTCAAAATAAGGACGAAAATAAAGATAAAAATGGCCAAAAGACCCTAGCTGATTATTGGTGAAACCCATTAAATTGGGACATTAATTTATTATAATATTCAGCCAAATATCACGACTTTAGGTAGCTTGATTTCACCAACCAAGCGGTAGAATCAAGGAAGTCCATCCAAGGTTCCTTTCCATCCCATTAATTATTTAAAAAAACCACCTATGCGGGGACCAGCCCCTTTTATAGCCTGGAGGGGGTCCCACCAAATAAAAATATTTTCCAGCCAGTTGATTGGGTCAGGTATATAAAGTAATTAACTAATGACTAATTCTACCTGCTAACAACCCTCCTTCAGCTGTTCCATCCAATGAGGTGAGTTTAGAGAGCTATGATAGGTCAAATCCCAATATTCCCTAATGTGGATATTACAAAGCTATTTTACTTTGAGAACCAACATTTTTAATACTAAACATTGAGTTATTAATAGAGCTCTCTTTTTACTCCCTTGCAACACCTGATAAAATATATAAAAAACAATCTTTTAGCATTTATCAGTGTTTTGTTATTTTTTAATATAGTGGTGCAAAAATCCCCTGTATTAAAATTTTAAATTTAGGTATAAAGGCACCAGCGAGCATCTTCAACGCCTAAAATCTAACAAGTGGTGCTCAATACAAGGACATTGTACACCACAAAACTTCCTTTTAACCATGACAACTGCATCTGAATCCAAGTTGGCTGCTTTAGAACAACAGTTAGCTAGTGCTTTGTCTCTCCTCAAAAGGCTTGTGCAGCACTCTTCACAAGGCCCTTATGGGCCCTCCCCTATTAACAAACCACCTCTCCGAGATAACTTTACACTTGGTAAGGGCAGTATTGCATCCTTCATATATGTTGTTAATCAGTGATGGAAGGAGCAACTGATCAGCAAAACCTCAGGTACATCCTCCCCTGCTTGAGTCGTATGGCTCAAGAAATAATGGCTCCCCACATGATCAACATCAGCACCTGGGCGGAGGTTAAGCAAGCGCTTGATGATAAATTTGGCTCCACACAAAGATTACAAAGGCAAAAACAGGTTCTTATGTGCATTAGCCTTAAAAAGGGAGAATCTATCCCCTCTATTGTTGAGCGATTTTATAATGTAGCCCAACCACTGCTGCTTGCAAAAATGCTCCCACTCAATGACGCTATTGTGCTCTTTTGGCTGAATTGGCACCTCATCCCTCTTTTCTCGATGCATATATCTTCCATAATAATTCATCAAAAAAATATATGGGATATCAAGGAGGCTCTACTAGCGGTGGCTGACTTCTATGGACATGATAATATGCAAGGAGCTACAAGACCAAATCTCTTATAACTCCTCCAGCCTCTTCTATGACTGTTTTCAATTTAGAAATATTCTCATGAGAAGCTGCTACCATGAGGTGCTCCTCCCTCATGTGAAGATAGGCAGAGGATACTAGCAGTAACAGGGCAGCGCTCCCCTTCATATTACGCTCCCAAAGCTCATCTGGCAAAGTTAGCTATCAATTTGCCTTGCTCACCTCCTTCTTCAGAGCAGTCTTCCAAAGTGTCTGAAGTGTCTCATCCCACTAAGGTGGAATCTCTATCCTCATTGGCATCTCCTCCAGCTATACCTCGCCAAAAACCTATGGCCATGGGAAAACCAAAATTTGTCCCTTCCAAGGCTCAAGTCAAAGATATTAAAACTTCAACACCTTCCCCAAAAGTTAATACAGTGGAGGAGCAACCCCAGGACCTATCTTGCCCTGAGGATTTTCCTGAACCTACCCCCAGTCCTTGGGACCCCCAGATGTGCCTTGAAAACCCATCTGATGATGAATTTGAAGGGGTTGTGAGGATGCCGGTCACTACGTTCTAGGAGGCCTAGGTGAAGTGGAGGTACCTGACAGGTTGAACCCATAAAGAGTGGATATGACTAGGATATTCCTCAGAACATATCTTTATCAGGTGCTAAGAGGCCTGGAGGTTATTGATGCTTCCAGTGACGCTGACCAACTCATTGTCACAACGATCTGATCCACTCAGAGTGTGTATACAATGCAGTCTATCCTGGATAAATTCCCTGAAACTACCAAACGCCTTGCTTCTACTCTCCGGCTGAAGGAGGTCCTCACTTATCCCCCTACTTGGGGGACCTTAACCAAAGTAGAGGTTGTTGTCAACATAGTAAGATTCATTGCTATCCTTAACACTGGATCCCCCATGAATGTTGTATCATCAAAGCTTATGATTAAATTAAGCTGGCCCCAGATCTTGACTATACTCAATAGTTTGTCACTGCTGGCCTGACCTACACTTGGGCTATTGGGGCCTACTCATATTTACCCATCCAATTTGGGAAACTCCTCCTCTTGGCACCCGCGGTGGCCTCAGCCAACAATACCTATGACATGCTTATTGGTACCCAGTTTATACTTGAGTATGACGGTATTATCAATCTGAAGCAGGGCTATCTCTTCCTGCTTAACTACAAGGTCTTATGATTTCAACCAGAATGAGATTAATAAAAAGGAATATGATTGCACGGCTGAGTAACTTTTCTCCATATTATCCTTATGCTACACTATGGTGGGGCAGAATACCAAGGTACTGCCCAAATCAATGGACGCCATCAAGGGAATTCCGTTTTATGCAGCCAAAGAGGTGTTGAATAAAGGGGGTAAACAAAGGGTGATTGACACTAAGATTACCCTACAAATCCTCCACAACTGCTGCTGCACATATTTAGCATCAATGGAATCAGTCCCTTAGAACCTTGAGTATTACTAGGCATCATAGACCCAGCTTACCAACGTCCTATAAGTACCACTAGGGGAGCATTACCAGTAAGGACATGGCCATAAAGAAACACCAGGATATTGGGAAAGGTCTGCTGATCCCAGTTAAGGAGATTAATCAGGTCTACAGCATTGGGTCTATGTCAGATATAGGCCTATCTGCTGACAAAATCATTATGTATATTGCCTGAGGTTCATACCTCTAATGATCTAACCTCTGAAGAGCTTAATGAATTTAATAGTTTATTGTAGTCCTACAGTGACATATTCTCTAAAGCTGAGACTGACTATGGTCATATGAAGGGTTGGAATCATACCATTGACGTTGGGGATGCTAGTCACATCCAATCCAAACCTTATTGTAATCAAGAGTTGAGGAGCAGCAGATGAGGACGGAGCTCAAACAGCTATTAAAAGCTAGAATACTGGTACCTTTGCAAAGCCCTTTGTCATCCCCTATCCTCCTTATAAAAAAGAAATGGAAGTTATTGGGTTGTGATGGACTACCGGCAGGTAAACAACCCACAAAGAAGGATAGCTATCCTATTGCTCACCTTGACAACGCTCTATCACAGCTCTCTGGATCTAAGTTCTTCTTGGCTATGAACTTAGCCAGCAGCTATTGTCAGATGTACTAGTCCCCCAAGGTCAGGAGAAATGCATTCTAATTTGCAGAGAAGGCCTATTCCATCCCACCCAATTACCTTAGGGGTTGTGCAACGCTCCTGCAACTTTTCAGAGAGCCATGGATCACATCTTGCAGCACCTCAAGTTAAGCTGCGTCATTGTATATCTTGATGACATTACAGTGTTTTCTTAGACCTTTAATTACCATCTTTCTCACCTGAAAGAAGTCTTCCAACGCTTACGTTAGTCCTACCTTAAATTAAAGCCCTCCAAGCCACTTTTTCCAGAAAAGCTAGATTTTCTTGGACACGCCATACCACAGGATGGGATTCAACCCCTCCAAGACAAGGTTGAGGCTATATCCAAAATGCATGCTCCCAAAACCCTGCAAGATATCCAGGCTTTGGTATGATGAAGTATCACCGCCAATTTATACCTAAGTTCCCAGTTGAGTGAACATCTTGTACGGCTATTGGATAAAAAAGCCTTTTTTCATTAAGGAGCTGAACAAAAAATCGCCTTCAAGACGCTTAAGCAGTTGTTACAAAAGCGCCCTATCCTGCGCCACCCTGATTATAATAAACCTTTCCTTTTGCTTTCCTATGCCTCTGACTACGCTATTGAAGCCATTCTGGATCAAAAGGTTGATAATGATGTGGTTCATCCCGTCTCCTATTTCAGCAAGACGTTATCCAAGGCTGAACATAATTATAGTGTCATCAAAAAGGAGTGCCTTGTGGTCCTGATGTCTGTAAATATTACCGTTCTTTTTTATAGGGAATTTCCTTCACTGTTGTCACTGACCACGCATCCCCGAAGTGGTTAAAACTTATGAAAGATCCCACTGGGAGGTTAGCTCGCTGGGCCCCAAAGCTCCAGCACTATGATACGAAGATTGGGCACTGAGCAGGAACCTTCCATAAAAAGTTGATGATTTGACTCAATTGCCTATCCTTCACCTGAAAAGTAAAGCAGAGAGTCTGCATGACATTTCTTATGACCCTTGACGCCTGGGAAGAGGAGGATGGACCTGTTTGGAAAATGTTAGCCCAACACTCCTGCAGTACCAAGATGTAAAGCTGGAAGAAATATAATAAAGTAGGGGTGAATTAGTTGCCTTATCTTCAACCTTCTGAGCGAGTTCCCATGATCATGGAGGACCATTCTATGCTGGGGCACCATGGAGTGCGTAAAACCTATGAGTGGGTGAAGGAAAAGTACTAATGGGAGGGATTCATGAAGTCTATCATCGAAGTGCTAGATGCCTGCCTAAACTGTAAGAAGCAATCCAGCTACAAACCCAAGTATCAATACCAACCTACCACGCTTAACAACCGTTTCATACAATACGCTTGGACATGGTAGGCCGCTTTAGGCTACCAACAGAAATTGCTATATCCTAGTAGCCATTGATCACTTCACCAAATGGGTTGAAGCGGTTGCTCTTCCTGCCCTGACCGCCAAAGCTAATGCCACCTTCCTCCATCAACATATTTTCACAAGGCATGGTTGTCCCCAGGTCCTACTGTGTGAAAATGGGAAGAATTCTACTTTTCAGGTGGTAAAGCTTTGGCTACTTCCATGGGGATGAGGCAACTTTTCTCAGTCTCTTACACCCTTCCACAAATGATACTGTGGAAAGAGCAAATGGAACCTGGTTTCCATATTACAGAAGATAGCCAGCTCAGATCCCCTACACTGAGATTAGTTCTTACCTAGTCCCTCATGGCCTATCATATCAGCTACCATCAAATCCTTAGAATGTCTCCCTTCCACATATTATATGGTCAGGAACCAGAAGTACCAGCCCTGCTAGCAAAAGATGTCTTCTTTGGTAGGACAGATGATTTTTAAAAAGCCCATAAAAGATTGTCACAACTCATCATTCAACTGCAGTCCAATGCCATGACTAACCTAAGTAAAATGGTAAACAAAGAAAGGGTAGCCACAAATATGCATAAAAAGCCCCTTCCTCCAATTCAAGTGTCAGGCTTAGTATTTTATTACCACAATTGTATCACTCCCAGAAGTAAAAAGCTTGATTCTGTAAGGGAATGCCCTTTTTTAGTCACTTACAAGCGAGGAGAGGAGTACTCCATTAAGTCCCTTGCTACCAGAGTTACTCTCAACTAAGTCCATGGCCGGTTCCTGCGCCCTTTTATCCCCCTAACACTCTTGAAGGGGGTAATGTTGGACAATTGTAAATCCAATATTGTATTAAGAGTTTTTCAGCTCAAGTTAGTAATTAAAATAGAACAAAATTGGCTAAAAGACCCTGGCCTATTACTGGTGGAACTCTTTGAATTGAGCCAAGAATATTACTAATAATACCTGGCCAAATAGCATGAGTTTAGGTAGTCGGATTGCACCAACCAAGTGGCGGAATATGGTGTGTTCATCTGAGGATCCTTCTCATCCCAATAACCATTTAACAAACCACCTATGCAGGGACCAACCACTTTTATAGGCCTGGAGGGGATCCCACCAAATGAAATTATTATTACAGCTCTTTAATTGGGTCAAATGTTATAATCATTACCTAATGGACTAGTCCTACCTGCTAATAGCCCTCCATCAGCTATTCCATCAGATTAGGTGAGTTTAAAGAGCTATGATTAGTCAAATACCAATATTCCTTAATGTGGACATTACTAAGCTATTCAAAATTTGAGCCTCAACATTTTAAATACTACACATTAATTTTTAAGAGGGTTCTCTTTTTACCCCCTTGTAACAACTAATAATATGTATAAAAAACAATCTCTTAGTATTTATTAGTGTTTTGTTATTTTTAATATATTGGTGCAAAAATCTTCAGAACTAAATTGTTGAAATTTAGGTAAAAAAGGCACCATAAGCACCTTTAATGCCTAAAATCCAACAATAACATGCTGTGTTTCATTTTCATAAACTATTAAGATCTGAGAGGGTAGATAAGATAAAAGGCTTTAAATGTTTAAATATTCTATGGCATCAACTCAAATGAAATTAGTTTAACATTATAAAGGTAGATCTTTAGACATAAGTTTATGACTGTGCATATGTATGTAAAATATGCTTTAAAAGGTTGTTTGTATAGTTTATAAAAAATTTCTTTATGGACTCTCAACATAGCTATTAAGTAGAATAGACCGCCGTTCAGATGGCCTATAACTTTTGTGATAGTAATTATATTACACACACAAATCCTCATTATAGTACCCATCTACAGCTCTAATTTTATAACAAGATATATATTGAGTATAAAGGTGCTCACTTCATTTCTAATGCGGCATCATATACATCAAGGATCTAATTTATATTTTTTGCTAATTCACTTTCATATATGGTGCTAAGAAAAATAATAGGGGAAGAGCTAAAGTATTAACATACATGATCTAGTAAAGATTCTATCTTCTCTTTCCTATGCTTTAATGGGATAAGCCATCACAAAGTTACTTTAGGATGGTAATATGGATATTTCTACATAAGTTATAAGTTAGTGTTGGAATTTTTAAATAGAAAAATTACTCTGAGCATTATTAATAAAGGTTTTTAATTAGTCAGGCAAAATTGCTGATTAATATACTAGTTTCAATAATATAATTGATGATAAATTACCAAATTTGTGATAAGCATTCAGTTGGGTTGAGTGATTTAAACGATCTGACAGATCTAGTGATATTGAGGATGATCACTGATGAAAAATTGGTCTATTTTGAAACTAGTGACTGAGGCCAAGGATGTTGACAATTTTATTTATTATTATTAATTACAATAAGATGAAAATACGACGTCAAAGAGTTCTGAATCACTGGCAAAAGCTGCCAATGTTTCATCATTTCTGAACTAAATCCCATAAACTCTTTTTTACAGTTGGAAATCTAAGGACTGCCAAACTCAGATATTAGCTTCTTTAGCATTCTATATATTCGATTGTCCCAATTAAGATGGTGCAACAACTTATTATGGCAATCAGTTTAGAGGCAGTTCATAACTGTTACTATCTTCTGTTGGCCGCCATATCCAAACATCATCATTTTTTATAGTTGGAAAATGATAATATATTATCCCAATGATTTGTAGGTAATTTCAGCGTATTTCAAAATTCCACCCATTTCTTCACTGGCAGGAGACTCCTGTCCAGCTAAGTAACTAATGATGGGTGCGTTTAGAATTCACTTCCAAAATTGGCAAATGATCCATGATTGTTTCTTGGATTAAAACTGTCCTGACTGGATTTTTGTGCATATTATAATAAGCTTTGCCTCCATCAGGGTGCAATCATACTTAAGAGTTCTAAATCCTTCTAAGCACTTTAACATCTGCGCCATATTCTCATGAACCCAACGGAAGCATTCTCTGTCCACTTCTCATTCATTTTCTGAATTAGTTATCCTTTGTTAATTCAGTATCATTTTTTTCAAAGAGGTTATCTTTCCAAATAGATAATTATTAACTTTCATGGCTGTTAAATTCCCATCCTTGGATTTCTCCACACGCTCCTCTAAAGTAGCAAAATTAGCTTGTGATGCCAAGCTCAGTATGTTATGGTTAACAGTTTCTAATCTCATCAACAACCTTTAGAGTTCTGTTTGTAAAACATTGCTGATATTATCTTCTATTACTTTTAGCTTGAAAACTCAACTGCTCCCTGTAGTGAGCACCAATTGTAAACTTTTTTAAACTACTGCTCGATGTAGCTCTTAAGTTCACTGCACATATTCTTATGTGTGTTGTGATAAGTTTTTAATTTAGTTGATAATATTAAATGGGTTGGTGAAGGTATGAAGACTAACACCATAGTTGAAGCTTTACATCCAATATGGAGTACTGTATCCAACGCTAGCCTGGCGTTACACGCTCTTCTAATCCTTAAAGTCATTGTTGTACTAAAAGAACTTTTCCATCTAACTCTTCCAATTTTGGTAGAGCTTGATATTAAACTTAACATATTATTAGGTTCAGAGGTTCTCTTTTTCTTAGTAACAATTAACCTACTTTTTAGATTCAGAGGTTCTCTTCTTCTTAGTGAAACTAATATTACTTTTATGTTCAGAGGTTATCTTCTTCTCTCTTAATGCAGGAGCCCTTGGAGATCTTGAAAGTAATAAATATCTAAAGGAGATATGCTCCCTCCAGACTCTATTCTCAAGAGCAAAAAATACTTTAATTGTAAAAAAGGCTAAATAATAAGTATTTTTATTCTTATTTAAATCTGCTTTATTAAGATAAAAACGAGGGAAATTATAGAAAAATTGACGCTAAACCTCTGTTGGCGCCCCACTGGGGAAAGGCAGCTGTTGCCACTGGATTAGCTCTTTTTAGGTCGCATACACAAGGATCTTACTCAATAATCTAGTCAGCTTCTGCTGCCATCTAAAAATGTGACCCTCTCCGAGTGAATCAATAAATGCATCACCTCATTCTTAATTAACCCTAGTGAGGTAACTTAATTATTCTTTGATTTGCTTAGGTAATGTGTCTTTTACCCATTAGCAGCAGGTAGCGTTACTTAAAAGGTTAACCTCAATTTGCTAATAGAAGAATTATTGGCACTTAAACAACTAAACATAGCTTCTTTAGTCAATTGGCGAAAAACCCTGATCAGCTTCTACAATATAATTAAATTATCAATAAAAAATTGATAACATAGTCACTCATCTAATTGCAGGGATGATTAACGATGAGACTTAAGAAATCCAGATCAAACCTGGTGAATTGACCCTGGCAAATTACCTAATATAAGTTAAGGATATTCTGCTGAACAATAGCTATAATCCAAAATAATATCTCTTGCATCCACTAGCAGTCCTCATCCCCTAGTGGACAAGCAGCTATACTATAGTTGATTAAGCTGGTTAATATGGGCATATAAATATACCAACATTTGGTGTCCCAACTAACTAAAGAAGATACTACAGAACTGGCTTCTGAATAGATAGTAGCACCAGAAGGTTTAGTAAGGTATGTTTACTATAGATAGTTTTTATTACAGAAATCTAAACATTATCTAACCAATTTAAAGTGTTTTTATAATTGTAAGTTGCTAAAATTGAGAAATCATAAGGATATCAGTCCATATATATGGCTTTAAACATATTAAAAGATTAAATCAAGGATTAAGGGATTCAGAAAACATTAAAAAATTTCAGTGTAAAAGCCAATATACCTTTGTTAACAGTAAATTTTTAAGAATACTAGACAGCATGATTTAAGCATTATAAAAAAATCAGAGATTTGGGAACTATCAATGAAAAGGCTAACCAACATGATGACAAAAATTATAATGTAGAATAATATATAGCATACTTTCTTTTGCATGGCATAACAACTATCTAACACTTTACTTTTTAAATAATACACTTAGTTTAGATATATACTTGTACAACAGCAAATTAAGTCTAAGAACCCATAGTAGAAGGAGACAACTAATTATGTCATCAATCTTTATTTTTTATTATGAAAAACATTACAGATTTAAACTACTATATGAAAACAGCAACGATGCAATGGCTGACAAGCAGCAGGTTTTCGTCATTTTATGATGTATAAGCCTTAAGAGAAGAAATTCTGGAAACAACCTTCTATATCACCGCACCTAGGACCAATTAAAGAGATGCAGATATCTAAACTAGGGAGTTTATGGAAATGTTGAACATGAGATAAGAATATTTAATGACAGTTACAAGGAAACTAAGTACAAAAAAGGATTACAAAAAATATTTTCCCTGTAGGACATAAAAGTATAAACAAAAGCACTTTATTTATTTACATAGAAATAGACTCTTTTAAGTTCAGCTTAATCCTATACACAACTGCGCTAGCACATTTACTTAGAGGTTAAGCCTGTAATCTAATTAAAAATATTATAGAGGTGCTTTAATGTTAGTGCAACATAGTGATATAACCAAAACATTTATGACAATCAATTCTTTCAACTAAATCTTATATAGTTTGTGAAACTAAAAATGGGATGAGGAAACATGGAAAATGTTCATTAAATTGTGACCAGAGAATTTTCTAAAGATACTCACAATATCACATTATACCAACATAGAAGGCATCTTTGTCAATCCTATTAGTTATTTAAGGAATGAGTTCTGCTAACTATCAGGATGAGACCAAAAGAGCTGATACTGAGTAAGTAAATTTGTATGCTGAATATACTTGCACACTGAAGAACAATCTAGATATAACAAAGGTAAAAGTGAAACTATGCGCTGATTGCACCAAGTGATAGTGTTGTGATATCTTATAGTATAATTGGATTGCATTGAGTACCAATAAAGATAGCATAAGCAGATCTCTAGACTGAAGTGAATTATAGAATGTGTTTATATGAAAATAAGAAATCACCAAGCCTTTTTGAGATCATAAATTTTTCTAAAATCTGTTGTGCTTTACAGAAATGAGAACAAATTTATATATGTAACATTGTTCTGATTTTTGATTAAACTAATTTTTTAATAAATTAATTGAAGTAATTGGGTCCTAGGCTATAAGACAATGGTCTATAGAATCAGGATCCTTCATAGGTGCACTTGGAGATGCTTTTTATAGAAAAAAACTCTTTCAACTTCTTTTTCATAATATAGTCCAGGGGAATCAACCTCTGAAGAAACTACTAAAGTACATTATTAAAACTATCAATAGACTACTAACTAACAATACTGCTAATCTGGATGCAAATAAGGCAAAAATTGCAATCTATATCTTTTAAATCTTTCTAAAAAATATTCTCTTTATAAATTATATAACAATATATTTATAGTATTAAGGGGATCATTATACAAAAGTTCAAAAAACGATCTTTCTGCTTGGCGTAACTTTCTGAGCCAAATTACATGAATTTATAAAACAAATCGAATTCACCATAGTAGTTTCACTCTGATGTCCTTGGATTCTCTGCCAGCTGCTCCAGCATGGGGCAGCGGCGAAACTCCCCCGCTGTTTTCCATCTGGCAGGAAAATGCGCTAGGACTGGTTCACCCAGTCATTCCAAACCTATGGGCTGATTTATTCCCAAGGACCTGGATGCCAACCTTGCTCATACCCAAGCGGTACCACGCTGCCCCCTAGTGCTCCCCCAGATCAACATGCACTATGGCCTAAGGGTCAAATATGGGAAACTATTCCCATACCACTACCAAGTCATTATTGAAATGGCACAGGCGGTGATGACACCCACCAGCTTTATTGATTTCCACCCCTACAAGGGTTATTTTGACCTCAGCTTCACCTGCAAAGCCAACGCTGCCACTGCAGCAACTGTGCCCCTGGTATTTCAGGGCATCCCTCTCCCCACAACTTGGACTCAGCTCACAGCGGACACCACTTTGGTGGTCCAGTTTGCTGGCCTGCCCACCCACCTCCCCCTGAAGTGCTCCACCAGGAGCTGATAGATGGTTTGGAAGCCTATGGCTCCAATCCCATCTTACAATTTGTGGTCCCAAATGGGGCCACACGACTTGCTGGGCCTCAGGCATATGCCACAATAAGCCCTGAATTTAATAAAAATGCGGTGGCAATTCTTCCATGCACCGTTATTCCCTCAGCACCTGACCATCCATTTTGGGCCCACGTTGAGGGTGGGCGGATGATCTGTCCATCATGTTTCAAGTTAGACCACTTGAGACGCAAGTGCCCCTACTCAACCACTTCAGATGGATCAGATGACTCATCCACCAACCTCCAATCCGCTGCCCACCCTGTACAATTTCAGGCATGGGGCACAATCCCACCTCCTCCACCCAAAAAGCCTGTTGCTGCAGATACACCTGCAGCCACCAATCAACCTCATCCTCACCCCAATGCCATAAATAATTCCTCCAATCAAGAATCAGATTAGATCCCAGTTTGATCCCATGCTTCCATAAATGAATTGAACAAACATCAACCATATGCTGATTCCCCAATCCAATTTAACCAAAACCCATAGGAATTATTGGCTGAAATTGACAAATCAGGTAACGTCGTTAATGAACCGTCACTGCAAGTTGACAGGTTCTGTAATGTAGAATGGGATGCAAAATTCCCACCTCAGAAATATGCCCCACAACCTAACGCCAAACCATATACAGTGACCACCAGCTTGCAGTAGAAGCAGCCACCACAACAGATTGCCATCCGCTCCACAAAGCTGCTGCCAAATCTGTGGCTGCGCTCTCAGGAGGAATTCCACCTCCTGTTATCCCCAATGATCTTACTACACAAAATAAGATCAATATAGAAAACTTTACACAAAAATGTCACTGAAGCCATCCAGAACGTGGTAACTGTAGCACGGAGTCCAAAAGCCAAGATTACCTGAAATAACATAGCCACATTTGATCAATTCCCAGACGCCCGCTTCAAAGCTGAAGATGCTTTGGTCAAATACATCTTTGCCTTTATGATGGCTGGCAACTATTTGGAAGTTCCAGTCATCAAGAATATCAAACCCCATACCGCTGATGCCCCCACACCCTTACTATCTGCCTTAACATGCACCCTACTCTGGGATGAGATGGATGCGGCCAAATATGAGCCCCCCAATCCCCCTCCCCATCCACCATGGAGGGATAGCAGTATCTGATGCCCACCTGGTTGTATATTTTGATAGGTATGATTCAATTGATCTGTCCATTTTGGGCGTTTTGTTTGAATCATTTTTTTATTATTATAATATTTAGTTTTAAATTGGTAATGTTTGTCCCCTATTCAGCTTACCTCGGTTAAATAAAATTATACAAAAGTTCTGGTACCTATGTATAATGTTATTCACTAAGTTTGTATTGTAGACTAATTAGGGGCTTAGATCAAATATCTAAATTTAAAAAATCATTTAGAATTTACCTAGATTTTAATCATTACCAGGTAGTGTTGAATTATCAGCAATGATAGGATAATGTCACTTTACCAAAGAAGTTAAGGTAACATTAATAATATATAATTTATATCTAGATTCTGCATTTAGGAAATGATGTGGTTTTTGTTCCAGTTTATCTCTTTGTTGCTTTGCTAGGTTTTATATTACCTTAATATCAAATTTAGACTTTATACCTATATAAAGAGTATCGTAGACTATAAGAGGCTAAGTTCATTGCAAGTGAGACCTTTTTACCCTAATGGACAAGGCTTTCACCTATTCCATAGAGAATCTTCAACAGATTTGTAATGGGCTTTGTCCAGAGTGAGAAGATTTCACTCATCTCTGGTGCTACAAGTTTGCCACGCAGGGAGGTTATACTCAAGGTTTTATGATCTACACTTTGTTAAGAGCTCCTTTCTGGTTCTTTTTTTACAGTTGACTAAATTTAATTATAAAATCAAGATATATCAAAATATTTAGATGAGTTTTATCTCCTTAGAAGATCTAATATAGATCTCACCTTATTATATAAGCCATGAAGAGAGTTAGTATCTTAAAGTATTTTATGGCTAAAATTACTAACTGCTTTTCATTGATTTATGCCCTGGTAGCTTAAAATCTAATAACTGGTTGCAGAGAGAATATTGGGCTTATGATATAGATAGGGTAATCTAAACATAGCTAACTTATCCTTTTTCCATTATTTCAGTTGCACAATATGGCTGTATTTGAAGATTCCTCCTATTATAATAGTACATTATCATGTATCAAATTTAGAGCTCCTTTATAGCATTTTAGGATTTTTCACTATTTTCTTTTGAGCTAGTTTCAGGTCTTTTCTTTTCTCCAAGCTTGTATAATACTTGCACTTTATTTTAGCACAAGGTATATATTTCAAATAATATATAATGTTTTATGCTACTTAGAATACCTTTCATTTTTCATAAATAAATCTAAATTTGCTGCGCCAGAGATGTTCTTAAAGTAGTTTCATAAGATAGCACTTCTTTTTGGGAACTAAACTAAACTAAAAATCTCCAAATTAGAGAACAAATTAATTAAGAGTACCTGTGTTTCTGCTGAAAACATTGAATTATTAGGAGCACTAGATACTAATAAGATAAGTATATTTAGTTTTTAGAATTTTACTCATTTATAGTTTAATGCTTATTTGTTCAGGTGTGGACTGCGTGGCATTGCCTTGGTTGGTGATAAGCCAATTTGTCCCCGCAATAATAGGACTCAAAGACACAGAGTCAGATAATTTGTGTTTGTAAGTGTACTCTCAGAGACTGTTATTTTTCTCTTTGTGTATTAAAGCGGTTTTTAATTATCAGAACACTATTAGATAATAAATTACATAAGTCACGCTTTTGGTCATAATTTTTCTTGTAGAGTTTGCAGCGTCATAAAGGCAATTAAGATCCTTTACAAAGGATCTGAATATTGCCATCCTGGCTGTCTAATAAACTTAAATTGAGCGCGTTAGAAAATTAATTAGTCTCTAATCCACTGTCAGCTTCAACTTTTTCTCTTAAATATTAACTTGAGGTATTAACAATTATTTACTGTTCAATTTTTGGATTAACCCCCTCTAAAAATTTAACTTAAAGTCTTTTATTTGACTAAATTCTTATTTATCTCTTTTGTATCAATTACATTTACTAGGCGACAGAGAATATATCTGTCAAAAATTCTAAATTTATCCATCTTTAGGATTTTGTGTGCCAACAGGTTCCAAGTGTAAGCAACTTTGTAGGTGAAATACTGGGGTACTTCCACCTGCTGCACTAGAAATCAGCAAGTCTAGGACATTGCTGAACTCTGACCATGAGTGGGTATCTCATGCCACCCCAAAACTGACAAATTCTTTACTAACTAATGTACTGTGTAACAAAGGTTACCGGCCATCTCTGAGATATACTCATATCCATTAAGGTGAGGAAATGAGACCAGACTGACCCCAAGCTTGATATTCTTAAGAGAATATGATTGCCATAGCTTTCTGTTGTTATTTTTAGCCGGCGCTTGACTATGGACATATAACTTACCACTTGGATTCTTCTGAAGGAAAGAAACGCTGGTTTCTGACAAGCCATAGACCCTACATCACTTTTCCCAATATTGTGTAGCAAACCCTAATCCCTCCTTGTCTGCAAGCGGACTTGGAGGAGCATACACAACCAAGATCTTTAGCCATACTAGATGGCCAGAGGATAACTTGCTTCTTGGTTGGTTTGCTTTATAAGATAGGAGAACACTTCCTTACACAGCCTCTGATGCCGGACAATAAATGAAGAATTGCTTTGGCATCTCTTCCCTTCTACTTACCTTACAGGCTTATAGAAGGTCATCCTTCATATACTTGCTCCACTTGCGTAGAGTCATGCAGTGATCAGGATGTTGCTATGGATTAGGAGAAAGTAAAAAACTGGTAGACCAGCATCCCTTAACTCTCCTCCCCTGAAGGTCCATCAGGCCTTGCTATCCGCTATCATTGAATGTCTGGGACATGAATGTGGAATAATTTTTATAAAACTAAGTTTTTTAAAACTTGGTGGATGTGAACTTTTAGAGGCAGATGACTTTCCTGGCTCCAAAACTTAATCAGTCCTTGAGGAAAAAGAGGCTCTCCTTTCTGGGAGACCTCCAGAATTATATTCCTCTTAAGAAAACTGTCTATAATGCCCTCCACAAACTTCTGAACTTGCTTTACTGGCCTTTAATGCAGTCAGAGAAATAAATTCTTCCATTTAGAAAGAAAGAAATTCAGTTGCTCCCACAAAATCAATCGTTTCTTAACAGAACCTTGGAGGTGCTTGAAAAAGATAGCCATTTTTATCCTAGCCACCTCTGACTACCGCTAGTAAGGAAGTCCACCAGTGAACTTTCCCAATAGAGTTCTTATAAGCCTTTCTCATACAAGGTTCCAATATAAGGACATATTCTATTACTCAAACTTGAATTGTATGGATCCATTTAATGGTTCATTCTCTAACTCTAATCTCCCATTGCTACCTGCCCAAGATTTAAAGTAAATCTTCCAAAATCCTGGTAGGTTCTCTATAATTGATTAGGTCCCTTTATTGATGCCACATATGGCACTAAAGTAATTGTTTTTATGTTCTTGCAAGCATTATTTATAATACAATATTAGAAATTAAATTCAGAATTTGTTTTTGAGAAAGGGGAGGATACCCAAGTGGTAGAGTAGAGACCTCTACCGCTGCTTCCCTGAGTTCAATTCCAGTACTGAAACTTTGGGTAGGGGACAATTATGACTTTGTTGGAGTTACGCACCAATGCCCCAAACTGAGATAGCGAATAGCAAAGGCGGTCCATGGAGTTCCTGGCCTATCATACGCCGCGCATGGAGGTTTTCCAGATTTTATCTCCTTTCCCATTCATTAAATTTCACTTAATCAGTGCGGTATTGTCCCCAGGTCAGCCCACCTTGAATAAAAAATTTGTTTTTGATCAACATGTGATATCCATTCAAACAAATGTTCCTTTATCATATTCATGTTATGTAAAGCCAAAAATCCTCCTTTAACTCCTGACAAAGATTTCATATCTAATTTTTGATTCTCGACCTCTCCAGATGTAAAAAATGACCATACTTTATAAATTTTATTAAGGAGGAAGCAGGTGGTGGAACAAATCCTGCAATGCACCATCTTCTGAAAGATGATAAAAGTGTCATTATAATGGTACGCCCCTATTCAATATACTTATCCATTGTTTCTAACCTTCTTTTTAAAGTTGCGTATGAGATAGAGCCATACCAAGTGGCGACACCTGCACATAATGGAACACCCATGGTAAAAAAGATCTTCATTATTCTCATCCAGAGTGTTAAGCTCTTTGATTTCACACTCAACATCGCCATCCTGCCAATGGGTTTACACATGATTCTGACAGGTTGACTTTTGCATGCTGAAATTTAGTAAGTATTCATAATGCTCATCATATTCTTCTTCTCTTTCTTTGACGCAACATAAGTCTATGTATTATCTGCAAGCATCAAGTGATAATATTCCCCACTATTAATGGATATTTATTGCTCCAACTCTCTGAGAGCCACTGAAAAAGCCTCTATTACATTAACAAGTAACAAAGGCGATGAATTGTCATCCTGACTCACACCCTGACACACCCTCAAGTGGCAGGAGAGGACCCTATTGATATAAATAACCGTTGTGGCTTAACATTAATTGCTTTAAAAATTCTTAAAAGTGCCTTTAAGTTTCAATCTTATGCAACACAGCCCAAAAAACTTTTATTTACTTTATATAAGCCTTCTTTTTTATAAAAACAGTAGCCACCACCTTTGGTAATACTGCTTACTTGTACACTCTTATATCAGGTGAAGCAACATCAAATTTTTAGTACCCACATTCCTGGGATAAACTCACTATATTCTTCCAAAAACATCCCCTACTACAGTTTGTTAATCAATTAGGATCTTTATAAAGTTTTTAGTCCACATTGAGTGAATTCATAATGCCAATAGTCCCTCATGATGGTAAGCTCGCCCTTATTATATAATACTACAACCATAATCTTAAATAATAATAATTATAAAGTACCAGAGAGTAAGAGATGGTTATAGAACTCATCAATTATCTTGAAAATTTCTGCCCAAAATAGCTAAAAGATCACAAAGACCAGCGCAAATTCTAGGAGCTTTGTCATTATTCCCAGTGTGTATAACGTCTACACATCTGTCATGGCTTAAAGATGACATCATAATTGGGATGAACACTAAGGACAAAGATGTATGTCAGGAGTCCAAGAAGGTGAAGTTGGCAGGCCTCGCTAACCACAAGTCTACCTTGTATCAATGCTGGGTCAAGGCAAGGTATGCCCAGGTTGGTCCTAGGGATGCAAGAGAAGTTTGGGCCTGTATAACAGCAGGTGCATGAAAACAAACTAGCTTTTTAATTAACAAAAATGGTTTGCTTCAGTTTCTTGGCAAACGGGGTCTTGAAACCCATTCATTCTTCAAAATTTTCAGCTTGGGTCAGCCTTGCCTACAATTGCTACCCAAGTTTGGTCAATTACCAAGTTCAGTTTTTTCTCAATGGGAGCATGCACTTATTGGTGCACCTTAGCTTATCACGGCTTCCATCAATCAAGATTCCCAAATTCCCTTAAATCTGTTTTCTTGAGACTAATCTCTCTTTTTGGTCAACTTCCTTTATAATAAAAATCCTTCACTAGTATAATTATATATATGTGTTATCTTGGACGAACATGTGCATAGACCTCTTCAAGGAGGCCCCACATAATGTCAACCATTTAATTTTAACAGCTGTAAATCTCTCTGCCCGTGCACCATTGGGCCACCAAAGTCCCTTCCAACCTGTGCCACCTATACAATCTCACTCAGAGCACCGCTTGGGTATGAACCCCACCTTAGGTTACACCCACCTCGTTGTTAATTCCCTTTTGGTTCTTCCCCTTACTGATAACTACCCTCAATCTAGTTTATTGTAGCTCAAGAACCCTCTGATGGGCTCTTTTAACTTTATTACTAATAACTAGTTTTCTGGTGTTGGGTCTGTGCACCGTGCACTACCACGTTGGGAACAGGAGAGCTATAGACACTCTCCTTATATAAGTTAACCAACCACTTGATTTTATGTGCATGAACTTTTTTCGTGTAGGACATTCACAAAGTGCAAATGGTATGCGCTAGCTGTTGGTCATGGCTATGGTGGAGCTTACCACTGTTTGCTCTTTTTCCTTAAAAGGTTAGAGCATCTCCGCATTATTTTTGCTACCTCCAACTGGAAAGTAATCACCCTCCTTGCTTGTACCCAGTGTATATGGATGCTTTGCAGTCCAAGAGTTAAGATTCCCCAACTTTACGCTGAAAATAATAAAATCAATTCAAATAAGTGGGGGTTCTCTTTGGCACTGCGTTCAAATGGTGCAGGAGGTATCCTTGATGGTGAGCCTGGGATAAATAGCCTTAGATAACGTTGACAACCCATTTCTGAAATGGGAGTAGGGTTGTTCACGACCAAAAATGCATTTATAATGACTTTTCATATATACAACTGAACCATATTTATTCTCTTATAGCTCAGATATGGACCCCATTTATGTGTATAGATTTCCTCAAAGAACCCACGCTTGACCACCACAATGATCTGCGGAATCCAGGAGGTAGAGAAGGAGTTACGATTAAAATATAAAAACGTTTATGCAGTTGCTGAAGGTATGGTGGGATATGTGTCTTCAGTATTAAGAGTGGTCAAATATCCCTCTTCATTCTTTGATGCAGAAATGTACCCTGGGGCATGTTGGAACCTGAAGAAGAGTTTGGTGGTGAAGTGTTGGCATTGTCTGCTTTAGATAAAGATCATTCAGGATATTTTTTATAAACTACTACCCTTTCATCCCCTTCAGGTAAAATTAGCACTACTATCTTGGTGGATACCGGATCCTCTGAGAATTTCATTGACCAAGACTTAGATGAATAACTTGAGATTAGTTACTTTCCAGGTGATATGTTTAGGGGAGGGACTTCTCAATGTATTCCCAGTCTGAAGATACTAGGGTTAGTGGATTATCAAGTGGGTAAGTATCTTTTGATGGACCATTATCAAGCAATCAAAACCATTTTATACCCCATTATCCTGGGAGCGGAATGGTGGAGATTGTTTGACGTCAGGACTAACTTAAGAGACAATACCCTATCCTTAACATTAAAGAATGGTCGTACATTAATTGTTTTTTTGTCTGAGGCTAACTTCCAAGGCTTTTTCCCAATGGCCAATATCAACACCCTCAGTCTCGCTCCATTGTTGAAGCCTCACTGGATGTACCTTTACCTTCTTGTTTGGAGGGCTTGGAATCTCCCTTTGATTCAGCATCCACTAATGCAATACCTGAGCACTCTGAGTTTGATTGTGATTTCAAACTCACTGTAGGTCTGGTGCATATAAATTCCCCCATTTTCCCATTGACTGTCCGAGAGGAAGAGGCGTTGGATGTGTGGGTGAAAGAGCAGTTAGCCTAAGGTGCAATTTTCAGTAAACCTCTTCCAGTATTCTCCCCACTTCTCTCATGGAGAAATCTGATAGAACTTTACGCCCTTGCGTAGATTATGGGAGCCTAAACAATGTTATTGTACCAGATATCCATCCCATCCCTTTTGATTCACAGATTGTGTGATATGTAGAGAAGGGTAAAGTCTTCTCCAAAATGGATTGCCTACATGCATTCAATCAGATCCGTTTTAAGAAGGGACAGGAGTGGTTAACTGCATTTCATATCAGAAAAGGATTTTCCAGTTTTGGGCCATGCCCTTTGGGCTTAAGAATGCCCCTGCTATCTTTCAACGCCGCATTAATGCAACTTTGGGGGACCTGCTGAGGTATGCGCGGTTGCCTACATGGATGATATTCTGGTGTTTTCTCCTGATCATGAGTCCCATGCAGTACACCTTTGGCAAGTGGTGGGGAGTTTAAAGGCAGCCAGCCTTACGCTGAAGATCAGCAAGTGTGAATTCTTAGAGCCCAAGGTCACCTTTCTGAGCAACTTCATGTTTGACCAAGGGCACATGAAGACTCCAGACAAGGATAAGGCGATTTGCGAGTGGCTTACACCAATTTCAGTCGAGAAATTGAGGAGTTTTTTGGAGGGACCTGTAAGATCCTCAGGATTTTCACGCCAAAACTTTCTGAGGTGGCGGCGCCCTTATATAGGGCAAGTGGTGCAAAAGTGCTTCAGTAGTCCCCGTTTTGGAGGATCCTTTCCAAGCAGTAAAGTACATCCTGCTGTCCACGTCCATCCTTCGCTATGTAGATCCTGAAAAAGAGCTCATTGTGTCTACTGATGCCTCTAACTTTGCCATAGTGGCTGCCTTATTACAAGTGGGCAAAGATGGTATAGAGCATCCAGTAGAATATTTTTCTAGGAAGATGTCTCGTCCTGAGTAAACTACGCTGTTTATGACAAAGAGTTATTAGCAGTGGTGGAGGCATTGACTTATTGGCGTCATCACTTTCATGGTTATTCCCAACCTAACACATATGTACAGATCACCGTGCCTTGCTTTATTACTGCACACCTCTTGCCTTAATTCCGCAGCAGACCCATTGGCATGAGACCCTTGCCCAATTTGCGTTTTCTTATAAATTTACTAAGGGCAAGGAGAATGGGTTGGCAGACGCTTTAAGCCGCAACCCTGCTTTAGCTCCTGATCTGAAAGAGGTGGAGGTGCATAATACCCAGTTAATTCCCCCAGGTAAGATTGTGCCTCAACCTCCCTCTTCCTTGGCCTATGGGCTAAAGCTCTCTCTTCTGAAAAATATGGAGGAATACAGTATGCTCAAAGAGGTAGAACTTTCTCAGCCCTTATTGGTCGAATATACTATGGTCCTTGCTAAAAGTGCGCTGAATCAGGAGAATATAATCAGGGTTTATTACGTAAAGGATGAGATGGTATGGTTTCAGGGGCGCCTATGGGTTCCTGCTGGACCACTTTGCCTGAAAATCATCTTGGACCATTATGATGGAATCGCTGTTGGTCATCCTGGAAAAGTTAATACTTTAGAGTTAATTTGACGCACATATAATTAGAAGGGCTTACCAACTCAGGTGGGAAGATAATGTAAAGAGTTCTTGATATTTTTTAAAATGAAACCAAATTGACAACCATTAGCAGGGTTGTTGGTACCAGTTCGAAAGGCTGAAGGGCCCTGGACTTCCCTATCAGTGGATTTCATTTGTGGAATTTCCTGTCTCTGATGGTTATGATGCCATCATGGTAGTGGTGGACCGGTTTACAAAGTTCACCCACCTTATTCCTTGCAGAACTACAATAACCACGGCTGAGATGGCTAGGCTCTTCATCACCCATGTGTTTGCACTTCATGGGATTCCCCAAGAAATTATCAGTGACTGGGGCCCCAGTTTACCTCCATCTTTTGAGAAGTGTTGTGTAAGACTCTTCAGATTTGCCACTGTCGTTCAACTGCCTATCACTCCCAATTAGATGGGCATACAGAACGAGTGAACCAGTGCTTGGAACAGTTTCTGCAGTGTTACACCACCGCGGATTATTCAGATTGGGTTTCTCACCTCCCTATGGCTCAATTCAGTTACAACAACACTTTGCCTTATTCAATTGGTTGTTCCCCTTTTTTCGCCAACCATGGCTTAAACCCCGCCTTTACCATGAAACCAGATGTGGATCTAAGGTTAAGGCGGTGGTGAACTTTGCCAAGACTATCAAGAAGGTTCACCAGGGGGCTTCCACAAGTTTGGAGGTGGCAATGCAAATATATAAGGAGAACGCTGATGGTAGGCAACGAGTGGGTCCAGCGTACAAAGAAGGGGATTTTGTGATGCTTGATGCTCAAAACATTCCTATCAAGCAGCCATGCAAAAAGCTGAGATCAAAGAGGATTGGTCCTTACCGCGTGTTTAGAAAGGTGGGTCATGCCTCATACCAGTTAGATCTTTCCTCTTCATTTTAGATCTTTCTGGATTTTATGAGAGCAAATTGATGTTGTTTGAGGGCCTCCCCCACCAGAGACTCCTGAGGCCTATCTTGTGGATGGGGCGCCAGAATGGGAAGTGGAAGAAATAGTTGCCTCTCGCCATGTTAAAAGAAGACTTGAGTACCTGGTGTCCTGGATAGTTTTGACACTGCAGAGAACAGTTGGGTTCTAGCACGAAACTGTGTGCATGCCCAAGATCTGATTGAAGCCTTCCACAAGCGTTTTCCCAGGATGCTGGATCTCAACCCAAACCGACCGTTGCCACCATGAATTTGGCCCCATCCCACAAGAACTTTTCCCTTGCGCAAGCCCCTGGAGGGGGGTTGAGCCCTGTCGGGAGGAGAGGGTAATGTCATGGTTAAATGACATCATATTGGGAATAACCCTAAGGATAAGGCTGGGCGACAGGAGGCCCAGAATTTAAAGCTCCAGGCCCTTCCTGACCTCAGGCACACAGTAGACCAACGCTGGGTAAAAGCCAAGTATGTCCAGGTTGGTACTAGTGAGGTGCCTAACGCCCAGCCCCTTACATTGGTCCAGGCGTTAAAATATATGGTTTACTAAATAACGCAGACAATTTTGATTTGGTTAGTTGAGGAATGGGATTTTGAAACCCGTTCATTTTATAAAATCACGCGTTCAGGTCAGATCCAACTTCAATCAATTACTCAAGTGAATCAGTTTGGTGTTTTCTACCAATTCATATGGTAGTGTTTGCCTATTGGTGAATCGGTGCTTGGGACCACTTTGGCAGACTCCAAATTTCCCCAACAAAGTTTAATTATGTTTTCCGTGACCAACATTCCTTGTTGGTCAACTTCCCAATAAACATTTTCCAATTTTACGTTTTATTTATGATATTTCAAATGACCTGTGCATGAACCTCTTTGAGGAGGTCTTATGCTCCATTAACCTTGCCATTTCAATACAATCAAGCTATCCCCTAGTGCACCATTGTTTGCCCAGGTTCCTTCCAACCTGGGTTGATTAACTTCTTCCTCTTTGCACCGCGTCGCTTTTTGTGGATTATTTATTATAAAAATCGTACTTCTCTGCCTAAGTTATTATTGCTTCAGCACCCTCTGCTGGGCTCTAAGAACTTCCATACTGATGGCTAGTTCCCTGTCGTTGGCCTTGTACATCTTGCACTACTGTGCTGGGAACAGGAGAGTTATAGATACTCTCCTTACACCATGATACAAAGGGCATCAAACTTGGAAAGGTTGGAGCTGGGAAAATTTGCCATCCCAAACCCAAATCACATCTGCAGAATGACATCAGGCTTATGCATGGCATGGATGGTGATCCAGTGGGATGAGGAATCTTTGCTAGCAATGTGTTGGACAGTGCTCAAAAGAGTTTAGCCAAGGAGGATCTTATTCCATACTAGCAGGGCACTATTTAGGGGAGGATGTCACGGCCCTGAAGGGCTGTTGCATCTTCTATGAGGAAAAATGAAACCAAAATAAAGGAAAAACTTGCTTGCTAATAAGAAAATATTTACTATAAATATTAAGTGGATTGGATCAAAATCATGAGCTCAATCAGTGATCTTGATATGGTGTTGGCATCATTCTCAGCCCTTTCCTGGTCCCAGACTTTGGTGTTAATGTGCAGCGTCATGGGTTTAGTGGTACAAGAATATGTGGTAATGATGAGCCATGGTGGTCAGGTTCATAGATGGGCTTCTACAGGCCTGTCCCTAGTATGGTCAGTAACATGGCTCTTACTGCCCAATTCATTTGTTGCATATTGGCACAAACCCACCCATTACAACCACAGCACCTAAATAATCCTGAGAACTAACCCCATGGATTGCACCCTACTGAGATTAACGCCAGATTTAGAAACACAAGATAAGATTAAAGATGGTAGAGAGATATAATTATTAAACTAGTTTGCTGATCTATAAATAGGGCCAGCTAGAGATTCTGGAAGTGGCATGTGAGAGTACAATATTGAGATCAAGGGTTTGGGTCTGACTTGAAGGATTAGAAGCCTCTTAGGATCAAGGTTAAACAATAATAGAAGTGATTTTGATATTGACAGCAATAATATAATTAATTTGTAGATAAACATTCCAATATTCTCTCAACTTGATTCAAACATTAAGGTGGCCAATTCTCTCACTCTTATTAACCCCTTGACATACAAATAAAATGCACATCAATGCATCCATAGAATACCATTTAATTTGGCTCAACTGTGGACACTCATGTGCAAGCTTAGAAACAGAACGTTTTATTTTCAAATTTACATTGCTATATAACATTCAATAAAGTTGATATATAATGTTAATGTACAATAATTAAGTAATACTATAAAATAATGATTTAGTAGTTCTGTAAAGTATGATATATCTCAAAACATTTTGGGATATGTAGTGGAATTAGACATGTTTTACACTTCCAAGTTGTTTCACTTCTTATATTATGTTTGATGAACACATGGCATCTCTTTTCAGGATGTTGCTTTTTATTTGTCGCAGGTATATGCTTGGAAAAATGTGCCCAATTTTTTGCTTGTAACTGAGTTGGGCATTCACTTTGATGGTCTGCCACACGTCAGATAGTTTAGAAAGGACAAATTACAGATCATATCTTCTTCAATATTCAATCAAAAATTCACAATTGATTGCTTTTGTGAAGTAGGCAACTTGGAATATAAGACATAAGCATTATAAATAGCTAAATCAAACATATAAAAGAAAAAAAATATAACCTTTTAAACACTTTTGCATCAGATGGAAACATGCAAGTCATTGGTCTTGCCTGTTGACACCTCTTATTCCACGATTGTACTCCACAACACAGGTTGGTTTCAACATTGTTTCTTCTTTGCCTTCCTTCTTTCTTCTTATTTTCCCCATATCAACCATTTCTGCTTTTAAGTGTTTTGTGCTTATTATATACACATCCTTCTTGTCATGCCAGTGTAAGGACAGAATACCTCTAAAAGATAGTGTTTTTACTTCTCCTTTTTTAGCTTATATGATGCCATCTTCTTTGGCATATTTTTTCAATTTTTTTCTCACCATTTCAACAATATTTGTATTTTTTCATGTAAAATTTTGAATAAATTAGGAGACAAATACCAATTATCTAAGAACAAGGTATATCCTTTCCCTAAAATGGGTTCATCTAGTTGCATAACTTCACTTTCTGATACAAGTTCATCACTTTCTTGAATTTTGTCTTGTCCTATGTAAATTTTAAATCAATAACAATACCCAAAATTGAATTCACATAGTTTATAAAATTTAATTCCAAATCTTTGTTGTTTGGATACTATGAATTGTACGTAATTTAGCCGCCCTCTGAATTTCATTAGGGATTAATCTATGACAATATTTTCTTCCGGAATTTATAACTGTTGGAATCTGGTATTCAAGTAATCCACCACAGATTGAACCTTTTGTATTCTTTCTTATTTAAAAAACCGTCTCATTCTCCACAAAATGAAGATAGTGCGTTATAACCAAAAAATGTTTACAAGTCATAATTTGTGAAAATATGGGCATTTCTAGTATTTTTACGTTTTGACCAATACATGTTTATTTTAGATTTTTTTATCTGCAACATTATAATGCATAACAAAAATATGTCTAACTTCATCATTTGTTAGTGGATACCACTCCTCGTTCATTTTCATATTCTGTTCCATTTTCATTTGTGCTGCATATCTATTCATTTCTCTAACTATCATTCCAAAAATCATCACATAAAACTTGTTTGAAAACACACAGAGGGGTTGCATTTATACCCAATCTTCATAGAACTAAACAATTGATACCAGAAATTTTAGTAAAGTTTTTTATATTGACAATATTTTCTTTTTCATCCAATTCCATTCATCCTCTGAATCAGAATCATCACTGCTTGAAATAGGTCTTGCACATTTCTGCACATTTTGTCGAACAGAGCTAGCTTCACTTGAATTTGAAGCATCACTTGAATACTCAACATTATAAACAATTTGATGACCATTTTCAATCTCATTATCATCACTAGAATATCCTAATAGATTTTCATCGTCGCTTTCATATAATACATTCAACTAAGAACTGTTGGGAGGACTATTTCTAATTTTTACTAAAATCAAATATGTACTATGGCATTTGGCGTGCAAGTGCTATACTGACTACTGTTTTCTTTGTGCTTTGTTTACTGATTTGTCAATGCGATCTTGTTTATCTGTACTGTTGATAAGGGGAAAGCATTTTAAACAAAATAGCATTGATGCACGACTGAAACAGTTAAAGAATCCAATAATATACTGCGCGACGTTTGCTGAAGACAGTTTTTGATGTCTCGGAGATGTCAAAGTCTACAATGGCACATGAAATGAATGACATCTCCCAGACATCATTGTATGTCAAGGGGTTAATTTTAACACTAGAAACCCTCTTTGAGACTAATCCACATAGTGTAATGAACAAGTTTTTCTCAATCCTTACATTCTGACTCGGATTCAGATTTTCCGAATGAGTCAGATCTACTTAATAAAAAATTTTTACTGATTGACTGACATCTGAAACCTTCGAGTCTGATAGGGTCAATCTATTTGGGTGAGTGGGTGAGAATTAGCAAATAAGATCGAATCTGAAACTATCGAGTATGATAGGTTCAATCTATTTGGGTGAGTGGGTGAGAATTGGCGAATATTATCTAATACTTCACCAAATTGCTCACCTGAAACTCAACAAAAATTGGTATTAGGTTAAGTAGATTAAGTAGTTAGGATAATCAGCTCACCAGCCACGAGAGCAACAGCGAAGCTGTTAGTCCGAGTGGCTTGAGAGTAGCACTGGCACAGCCTATAGGCTACAATGTGAGCTTATCATTTGATAAATTAAATACCGTGGCAAAGCACGGTTATCTGGATGTTAGGTTTATATATTTTATAAACCTATTTAATTTGGTTCTCCTAATTAATAAAATACTTTTGACAAGTTAAGTAGAAGTTGATTTAGTAGTTTGGAAGATATCACATACACGATGATTTTAAATATATAGAGATGTTTTGGGTAGCAGTTTGGTATAATTTGATTGATTCGATAGGTTTATTTTGTTTGGCCGAGTGATTGATGGCTTTTGGTAAAATTAATCGGACACAGTTTAGTTTAAGGGGTGATTAGTTAATGGTTGTTTTGATAAGTCCAGTTAGGTTTACCTGAGTGGTTGGTGGGTTTTGGTTGATTCGATTGAGCAATTAGATTTGACTGAGTGGTTTTGTTTATCTATAATATAAAATCTAAATTAATAAATTGAGAATCTTTAATTTTATAGAAACCGTAGCGAAGCACGGGTAAATCAGCTAGTTACTTTATGAATGTTTTTGGTTTGGTCATTTTGGGCGCTGGGTTGTGCCTCACCTGAGTTGTAAATTAGGCTTATGTGAGCCTGATCAATAACTTGAGTGAGGTCCCCAAAGCGCTGCCTTTATAAGGCACATGTTCCCATTCTGAAGTTCACTTTGGAATTCTAAGAGGACACCCTAGCTTTCCTTCCAGAGGAGCATTGTCAGTTTTCTACCCAGATGAGCTATTGTTGGCTGGTACCTTTGGTTTTATGTCCAAAAGTAAAGATAAAGGATGTTTTGGGGTTTGCATACTTTGCATACCTGTGGTCTTTTCTGGGGCTTTCCCTGTTGTGGAGCTTTCACATGGTTGAGTTGGACTAACCACACAGAGGACTTATATAGATGACTAATGGTAGGTGAATGTTTGGTACTATCAGTGCCCCAAACCTCTCTCTACTTGGTTAGGCCAATTTAGTTGCTTGTCACTGTACCTGTCATAGAAATGGCAGAATAAGTTTAGACTGACCTGCCATTCAGGATGTGTAAGCACCCAAAAAGCAAGCCAGAATGCCAGAGGCATTGTTGACTGGATGACTTGGTATGGAGCGGGCAGTGGGAAATGATGAAGTGTTGGTGCAGCAATATAGTGAGAATGATCCTGATGATGAACCACACTGAACCCACTCTTGACCCAGGGGATCTTGCTGCAGGGGGTGGAATCACTGAGATAGTCTCAATAAGATCCTTGGCATATGGTGCCATCTCAACTGGGGTGGCAAGGAGATGGATTCTCTCTTGCAATTGGTGGACATATGGCCACAAGATTCCCATGTATTGTTGCCAGAAGTTAGTGATCATGGGGTTGTAAAGCCAAAAATATTGGACTTACTGAGCCCAATTGATGATGGAGGGGATCATAGTGACCAAGAGTACTGGTAGAGCCCATCTGGTGTATGGACTGATGGGCCACCAGGGAAATGCCATCAGGGATGCAGTTGGAAGAAAATAAAATTTATTTAGTTTTTTTAGTAACTTTTTATTTGAAGGAAAAGTAAGAAAATTGATCAACTATTTTATCAGTGCTATGCAACTGATTAAATAGTGGTCAATTGGGTAGTGACAAGATGGGATCAGGTCCCACAATTTCAACCTAAATGGCAAATTGTTTGGGAATGGGAGGGTTTGTTCCTTGAGAACTGACATCACAAAATTTAGTGGTGGGCTGAGTCTCTGTCAGTTTGACTTCAAACATCTGAACTGGGGCTCAGCTACGTTTCTGATGGTTGGCACAATGGTGTTTGGCCTGATGAGTGACAGGAATCCCCCAAGGCCACCCCACATAGGGGTGGGTCCATTTGGTTGGGAACAGGTTCAGGACGCCCAACCCACCCACGCTTGGTCACTGAACTGTCAGTTTGGTCAAAGGCAGAACATTGTCCGCAATGCCAAAATTGCCAACAGAGGGCTTCAAACCCTCATCAATGGCACTCAATATTAGTTCTATTGGCTTATTGATTGAATTGGAGCCATTGAGCATTCTGGCCAATACCTCAGTCTTCATACCTTTCCAGCCATTTGAGATTTGGCCATTGGCCAGATTGCCACTCAAATTTAGATCTGACCAATTTTAATTTGACAATCTTGGCACAGATTTTTCTAGTTCTCTGCAACAGTTCTGCCAAGGTGAGTGTGGGTATCAGGGGTGGGATCCAAAGTAGGAGAACTGTTACCCATTGCTCATCTACTATGTGAGTGAGATCACCCTGAGTAACGAGGGGCACTGCCATCCTCTTCAATGGCTTTTTATTTGAGAATGGGAAGATGGCCCAATCAAGGGCCAAGGGATGTTCTCCGGGACTTACAGCACCAAAGCAATATGTAAAAATATACGGCAGTTAGAACTGGGAGTTTTCTGGACCATGACACATAGGGTGAGTGAGGTTTAGCCTCTGATTCAACCTGGGATTTAATACAGCGATACACCATAGCCAAGGCTACACCTTAGCTAAAGCAACAATATTACAACAAGGTGCTACATACATGTTGTATACCTTCTAAGTCAAATTAGAATCTGCATTAATGATCTATTAAAGATCTTTTACTAAAAAACTAGTAGATTAATATAATGAATTGAGGTATTTCTACCATGAGATCAGTAATAAAAATGAGGAAATGAATATCAATTCAGTTAAACCTTAAGTAAATAAAATTTAATTAATATTGTTCTTAATTAGTTAGACCTTTCATGGGGTTTCTAACCTGATAAGGACTTTAGTAGTTATACTTACTTTTTGTTATACATGTGACTATTGTTTTAACATTAAAACATTTGCAGAATTTAAGATAAAACTTGCACCTCCAGGGCTATATCCAGGTGCATTACCAGATATGTCACTCACCTCCTAGTATTGGGGTATATTAGTTCTATTTTTCTCATTTATATAAAAGGTATCTTTATTAAGTGATATTTTTCAGCAAGAAATTTATTTGTTACTACTTGCTTTTTATACAAATTTAACAAAGTAATTTATAATGATTTTACTGTATCTATATAAAGTTTAGGTTATTTGAGATGAACTTTTTACAATTCCATGAGTACAATATGTCATGTTGTGCCCACTTGATAAAAAATGATTTTGCACTAATCCAATAGACTTTTTATAGGTTTTTAGACTTATTGTCCTGAATGTCATAAAAAAGATACCTTGAGATATTTAAAAGTCACCTTAGGTGTTGCAGTTGTCTGTAATAGTAATACTAGTTATTTTTAGTTAGCAAGATAAACTTGTTATATATCAATAAATACCTATTTCTCTTTTAAGCCATTTGATTTACATTTTTATATATCATGTAATTATTAAATATTTTAAAAATTTAGCTATTTTTAATTATATTTTGTAATTCTATAATTTAAATATTTATACCTGTCAATTTAACGTGGTAATAAGTCCCACTGAGATGAATACTCATTATACTTTTATAAGTCTAGCTTCCTTGATAATATTCATAAGCTGTCTATTAATTTATGCTCTTATTTTAAAGGCAAACATATTATAAAGATAGAATTGTCCTTAGCTGTTGTTTTTCTAACATTTTTAATTTGATGTGATAAGAATATAAAGTGATAATCTATAAAAATGATTATTTTAATCTGGTATCTGACATAATTAGAAAATAAGAAACAGTCACAAATTTAACTATAAATAATTGAATCATTTTCTTTTTTAAATGGCAATATATAATGCATCGTAAAATAAACTAAAAAATATGTTATAGATAGAATTTAACTTATAAGCATTTGTCCAACAAACCTGTATGTTTAGTTACATATTATAAATTTTAGACCCTTGCTTACTGAGTTTAAGTTTCACTTTGTAATTTGTACATGATAATGTTAGAGCTTTTGGATTAGACAAATTTATGATTTATTATTGTATCGGTCATGAATGGAAAAGGGTTAATACTAACCTAGATAATCAGCTGCTATTCTAATCATAAGCAAAGTGATTCGACTTCACGATGGGCTTGAACAAATTAGCCGTTTGATGAAAGTAGGGTTGACTTCTGAGGCTTTTGCTATGACCAAAATTGAGGGTGGGATACAACTGGAGGTCTCGTTCAATCTGACATAGCTGGTCTTCGGTTATAGGTTGGCGTAGATGAGCATGTCCTTGGAAACGGCATGGTAATGACATAATTCCAAGGCTAAAAAGAGATATAATGTAGAACATGTTCAAGCCCGGCTTCTTGGCTCACTTAAATTCATTTTGAGCTGCCATCACGCCTTTGTATACTTAATTTAAATTGATGCATATAGCTTCTTAACTTTATGAGAGGCATATTTATTAATTATAACATCTAAAATTTATTTGATATCAATCTCTTATATGTCATATATTCTAGCCATTTAATAATATTGATCAATTTGCCAAATAGATAACAGAATATATGCAATGTACTTCAATAATATAATATTTGTTTAATCTCTCATGAGTGTATTAATATCACATATCATACCAGAGCCATCTTTTTTATTGAATTAATTTCAGCCTTGTATGGCTTAGTAAAAGCAACTATATGTTAAAAATTAAACGTGACGGGTTGACCTTGGGACAATTATACCACGCTGAGGTTTTTTTAGCCAGTGCTGGTTTCGAACCTGTTTCGATCAAAACCCAACCCAGAATGGAGCAGAAACCACCCCGATATGCTACCACTCCTCCGCAACTATATGTTAATGACACACCTATCTATTTGTAAATTTTGTAATATGAAATTACAAGCCTAATCTTGAATGATACGAGACGTACTTATACTTTGTAATTACAAAAACTTTTAAAATCACACTACTTAGAATAAATAAACTTATAGAAAATATAATGTTAGAAGCTCGTTTAAAAGTAATCAAGGGGTTGACCTTGGGACAAATATGGCACCAAGATTTTTTCAGCCAGCACAGGTTTCAAACTTGTGTTGAACAAAACCTGCACTAGAATGGAAGCAAGAATTACCCTGCCAGGCTAACCATCCTTATTTTTTTTATACTCCATACTTTATTAAAATAGAAATTTAAGGGAAAGTAAGAGGGGAGGGCAGAATACAGGCAATTTGGCCAAGGGTAAAAAGGACTGGGGTTTCAGGCCACTAGAGATCTAGCACCTCTGACCATTGCTGATCAGCAATTGCCATTGCTAGCCACAGTTCTAGCATCAGTGGGCTTACAGGCCATTTGATTCTCAGTCAATTAGTAGCTTCATTGCATGCAATGAGCAATCCGGTGGGGAAAGCCAAACATGTGGCTTTATAACACCCAGGGATTATGCGCAAGAATTTTGAGATCTGACGGAGCTGATCAGAGATAATCTGAATGGTCTTCAATACTAAACCTTTGTGATAGGAAAGCTTGTTGCTCAAAACCTTGGCAACAAGTGCACAGTGAATTACCTATATACAATAATGGTAAATGAAGGCTCATAGTTGGATTGGAGCTGTTCTCAGG
>JAKSZP010006001.1:0-35404 GCA_022478985.1 Massospora cicadina | reverse complement strand
CCTTCTTCTTCAAGATCAGGATAGGGCTTACCCAAGGACTTAATGACACAAATAAAAGCCCAAGTTTCATTAGTTTGCTGATCTCTTCTTTCACTACTTCCTCAGCATTCTTTGACCATCAATTTGGTATTATCCTTATTAGCAAATTTTCCCCGTGTCAACTTTGTGGATGACATTCCTTGCATATCCCAAATTATGATTGTCCAGGGCAAATATTTCCCATTACTTTTTGAATAATTTGAGCACCTTTTCCT
Source organism: Massospora cicadina (assembly GCA_022478985.1). Classification (NCBI taxonomy): domain Eukaryota; kingdom Fungi; phylum Entomophthoromycota; class Entomophthoromycetes; order Entomophthorales; family Entomophthoraceae; genus Massospora; species Massospora cicadina. The sequence goes on along the minus strand of JAKSZP010006001.1, from coordinate 35,150 downwards.
GCTGTCTTTCCGTCAGATAAGTGTGTTTCTCTTGATTGATCAATAGGTTGAGCTCTCAGCCACCTCTGCTGGTAATCCCATCTCATTGAGGGTCCCAAAATCATGGAATTTCCTCAATTCAGCCATCAGGATCAGATGAACAAATGTGACGATCTTATTCTTCTTGATTTCATTAGTTAAAATCAAATTCATCAGGAGAACTCAATTTTCTAATGGCTCACATAGCTATTCCAGGAGCCTCCTATGGCTCTTTTATAGAATTCCTCAAGTGTCTACCAACTTCTCCATACAACAGCTTGGGTATCTCCAACATTAATCCCATATTGACTATGATCTGTGATTCTGGCGGTATGTTTCTTGAATTCTTGACGTGAAACAGAATTCCTAATTTTCCAGAATTTCCATTGGCGTTTCACTTTGTTTTCACCCAATTAATTGGTTTTGAATTGGGACAATACTGTCATTGTAATTCAGATTGATGAGAGTGTTTCTCCTGGTCAGTGGAGTTTCCCCATCTCTCTGATAAATTAGTGGTAGCGTCTGACCCAATATGGTCAACATATTACCTTCATAGTTACATTTAAATCCGTATTTCTTAGAATTTTAGTCCCACTCAGAATATTTTATTTTGGTTGGCCAAAACTATTTCTGGGGCGAATACCATTAAAGATCCAAATTGGTGTTGCTAAAGCGCTATATTCTCCACATGAGATGGTTGTATTCAGCCCGTTGGTCCCATATTCTTTCTTGTACTCCAAATCAGGCGAGATTCTCATCTTCTTAACGAGCTTGTTCAAGACATTATTGATAGATGCTCCACTGTCAATTATCACCCGCACCCATACTTGACTAACCAGTATATCAATATATTTACACTTGGATATTGTAAAATTGTATTTACTGTGTATATGTAAGTCCCAGGGAACGTCCCCTGTGCGTGGACTGGGCAATCTTCCCATTTCCAAGTAAAAGGGTCTGAAGAGGGTGGCTGTATCCCTTGTTACCCAGGGTGATCTCGCCCATGTGGTAGATGAGCGCTGGGTAACAGCTCTCACTCTTCAGATTCCTCCCCCAGTGGCCAGGCTCACTTCAGCCGAACTTTTCCACCATATCATGGAAATCTATGCCAAGATCACCAAATTGAGGTCTATTGGTCAAACCTGATGGAAATCAAGCCCAACGATCAGATTTTACATAGTCATAAAGGGATAAAGATTGAATTATTGGCCGGAATTGCCAACAGTTTTGATTCAGCCAGAAGTGCAATTGTCAAAGCTAACCCCCGCTCAAAATTGTCGTGGATGATCTCCAACATGCAGGTAGTATCATTGGAACTCATTGACGATAGTTTGAAGCCCTCATCTGGCAAATCAGGAGTTGTGGCTGATGCAATTCTTGTGACTGAACTAATGGCCAAGTGACCAGGCACGGGTGGGTTGAGCATCCTGAACCCATTTCCAACCAATTGGGACCACCCCTACATGGGGTGGCCCCTGGGGAATTCCCATTGCTCATTGGGCTAGATGCCATCATGCCAACTGCCAGAAATGCAGTTGAGCCTTAGTTCAGGCATGCAAGGTCAAACTGATAGCAACTCGGCCTGCCACCAAATCCTTTGATGTCAATTCCCATTGAGCTTATCTACCCCCTTCCCCAAAAAATTTGCCGATTAGGTTGAACTGGAGGGACCTGATCTCTGCTTGTTCCCGCATCAATTGACCACTATTTAATCAGTTGCATCATATTGAGAAAATTGTTTGTCAATTTTCTTCATTTTTCTTATAATGATTCCTGCTGCTAAAAACTATCAATTTTACTTTTATTGATATCCTTCTGGCCGTAGTCCCAATGGCATTACTCTGGTGGCCTGTTAGTCTCTATACTGGATGGGCTTTACCAGTTTTGATCATTACCATGACTCCTACCATCATCAACTGGATTCAGCGAGCCAGATACTTCTGGCAATTCAATCCCTTTATTTTGACTATACGCCATCAATATAATGGGATCTTGTGGCCTTACATCCACCATTTTCAAGCAAGTATTCGCCCCTTGACTCTTCAGTTTTTAAAAACCCATCTACCAGTAACCCCGTAGAGAGTATTCCAGTGGTACAACCCCCTGTAGCAAGACACCCAGTGTTTGGGCTTGTCTCCATTTGGCTTGTCTTTGCATTACTATTCACAATTGCCCTCCAACAACGATTTATCATTTCCCAATTTTTGGATCCATACAACGTCATACGTGCGGCAATGCCTCTGGCATTCTGGCTTGCTTTTTGGGTACTCACACATCCTGACTGGCAGTTCAGTCTAAACTTCTTCTGTCATTTTCATAACAGTATAGCGGCATTATTTGCCAAATTGAAGGTGTGAACAATTTGTACCAATAGATCAGGAACCAATTCTTTAATCACGCTAAGGGGGATAGACAGGTTTGCCTCATCTAATTTGACCTCATTCAACTTCTTCAGTTTCATTGTGGATTGAATCTTGTCCAATAAATGTCATGCATATAGGCGAGCGACCACTTTAATTATTTTGGGGTCAATTCTCTTCACTCCAAATCTGGTTACTGCAAAGAGATATGAATTGACCACCTGATAAAGTTGTTCCTGCATGTCATCATCGATAAACAGATCACTATTATCAATTTTGTTATACAAAATATTGGGGGGAATGGGTTTAACAGCAGCTTTTGACTGTTCCCCATCTAGTCCATGTGCCCTTTTCTTGACTCCTGTGCGGGTTTGTCCTGGTTTTCCTGGACCACGTTAATCTGATCCTTTGGCTTCTTGCATTGAGCAGTGAAGTGTCCCTTTCCTCTGCACTGATAAAAGTGTGTCTTTCTTACCTGTCCGCTTGAACTCCTCAGGCTTATTTCCTAGCATGGTTCAATTATTAGACTCCTTAGTTCTCTCAGTCCCTGTCAGGATTTTAACCAGATGAATCCTTCCAATAGTATCAAAATTAGGGATTTTGATTAGTCGGGCATAATTGCTGGCTAATCGCCTAGTTTGATACTATTTAATGTTATATATTTGATTGAGTTTAGGTTTGATGGAAGCTGCGTTTGCTGCTGAATGCCATCTGAAGATTGTTGTAGGAGTTTCCATCAGAATGCTGATGAATCCATTACAAATCGTCTAAAATGGTTCCAAATTCTAATTCAAAGCACCAACGACTCATGCTGAGGATTCTCAAAGTCTTATTTATTTATGAATTTATATATGATCAACCAGTGACTTATGCTACAAACTTTTCTTTCTCGTTGCAATCACTTTTGCAACCTATTCAATTCAAGACTAAATATAGTTTGATAATCTCACAGAGGAGATTAGTCTGCGCCCATGTCAGGGAGCAGTTGGGCAAGTAAGGTAAGAGGAGCAGGTGGAAGGCCCGCGGCCTCCAACGTTCAAAAACGCCCTGGAGAAACTGGCGGAATAGACAAAAATTTTAAAAAACTGGCGGTCACTATTTCCCCAGAGATTCTCACATGGCAAGCACAATGCAACCAGTACATCAACACGCCACAATCCCAGCCACTTTCATCAGTGGAATTTGGAGTCTGCGTGTTTCTGGACATCCAACAAATGGCCTTATGGGAAAAATTTTGTGAAGATGTGCACATAATTTTCCTGACCGCAGTGTACATCGCACCTCACTCCATGTCATGCAGTTGGCTGGACCTAGGTTTTGAAAGCAAAGAGGCAGCAGACGAGGCTGTGGCAGTGTGCATAGTAGTCAACCTCCCCGAAGGGCAATGGGTCATCGAAACCAAATGCACCAGATGGACAAAATCAAACCAAATTTTCCTCACATTTGACTTTTTGCCTACTACGGTAAAACGTGACATTTTGGAACAACACCTGAAAGATGGTCTCGCCATATATGGCGAAATACAATCTTTTGAAATGCAATGCTTCACACTGATGCCACACCTGTACACTGGCAAAGCCATCGCAGTCCTGACCCCAACTGAGGAGATCATGAAGGACCTAACCCAGATCCCGCACTCCACTTTTATTGATATTGCAGGGCATAACACCCGCCCATTCCAGGTGACCGTGGACAGCGCGCCCCCCATTTGCACCCACTGTGATGCGTTCAGCCATAAGGTGCACGCATGCCCCACCAAGGAGGGTGTCACATTCCAAGAGCACCCCTCAGTGGCCATGGCCAGCGGAGAGGCGCACTATGAACCAACCGCAAGCACCAAAGAGGCTTTCCCATGGGGAGCACAAGGCAGCTACCTACTGGTAAAGCCTATCTCCCCGCAAGAGTGGAAGAAGGCCAAGCAGGCCCACAGGGCAGCGGCCAAGGGAGCAGCCAAAGCCACCACTGCTATCCCACACTCACAACGCCAAGAGGACATGGAAACCTTCATGGCAGAAGTAACTTGGGAATCCATCAACCAATCAGATTGGGAAGCCCATGCTGAGTGGGCCACTCAATCTGAGGATCTGATGGGGGATTCAATCTCACCCAATCATTGCACCCAAGCTCCAGTCAAAACTGACTTGGGACCCATCCCAACTGAAAATTTTTTTTGACCTGCTCAATGGTGCACTGAACTCATCCGCACCACAAAAAATTTGTCCAACGTCGGGAAAACAAAAAGCGAAGGCTAAAGCCAATGCAACTCTTTCCACAAAAATTAACAAAAACCCCGATAGTGTTGCTGCTAACACCTGCACTGCTGTGAAGGCTCATGGGGATCTAGAGGAGGCTGGTGGGCCCAGGTGCCCACCCCCTCATACCTAAGGTGTGATGGGGGAAACCTTCACTTTAGGGATGTTGAATATCACCGGACTCAAGGCCTCCCCATCCCAGGCTAGGAAACTGAGTTTTTTACAACACAATTTACCCATGGATATCCTGGCCATCCAGGAGTCCCACTGTCCACAAGGTTCCGAGGAAGCTTGGAAAACAATGCTCCTCCCATCCCTATCCTTTTGGTCAAAGCACTGTGGGGTGCTAATTCAGAAAAATAATTTTTTCAAATTTTTATCCTCAGAAACATTTCTAAATGGCCGAGTGCTTGTTGTCACTTTCTCATGGGCTGACGTAGCACATGCAATCATCAACATCTATGCCCCAAATGGTGCACGCAAGCGTCAGGAATTTTTCTCATTGGTCAAATCCCTCCCATTACCCCCAGACTCTTTTCTAGTCGGCGACATGAACTGTTGGCTAAACACACCAATGGACCGGTGGCCTTCCTCACCCCACGCCCCCAGGGTCACATAGAACTGCGCGTTCTAAAGGCCACCCTAAGGTTAATGGATGCGCTGCTGTGACATGCCCCGCTGCTTGAAAACATGACGCGCCCCCACGTCCACAACGGCCAATTAAGGTCCATGACCCACATTGACCTTATCCTAATGCCAGCGAAATTCCAACCCCACATCTCCCACTTCAAAACAATAAAAATGGAATTCTCTGACCATCGACTGGTCTCGCTAACCTACAACCTACCTGTCACAGCTGCTAAGGCCCCATATTGGTGCAAAATCCGCCCATCTGAGCTCGCGTCACCAGGAATTTCCATGTGGGTGGAAGCGGCAACTTTGGCAAAAAAGTTTGCTGCACCATTTTGTGCGGACCCCATTTCCACATGGGCAACTTTCAAAGATGACACCATCTGCCACTCTCGCCATCTCTCCTCCAGATGCTCACGAGCCACATCAGCGGTCATTTCGCATGCTCTGGCAGAGATGGCACACCTGGAGTCTAACATCCCAGATACAGGATACAGCTCTGCATGGGGCTGGAAGTGGGTGGAGGCAGCCGCCCACCTCAACGCACTTGAAAGGCAACACAAACATCAGGTTTGTGTTCAGTACAGGGCCATATGCATCACAAAAGGCAACAAGTACACCGCACATTTCTTTAAAAAATTTTTGCACCATGCCAGAGTGTGGCTTACACACAGGTGTGAAGATCGGATGATTCCATTGCAGATATGCCAGCTGAAGTGGCAATCGAAACACAAAAGCATTACTCCAAGTTGTACTGATCCAATCCAATTTAGCCAGCCGAAGTGGCAGAATTTCTTGACTGAGCCCACATCCGCACTGTTTTCCAATACCCATAAATAATGAATTTGATTAGTCTGACCAAATTATGGATAGCCATTCGCGGTGCACCAAACCAAAAATGCCCAGGCCCAGATAGCATTCCATATGAGTTCTACAAAAAGTATTTTAAATATATATCCCCATTGCTGCTAGCCTCACTTAACCAAAGCCTGTTGGAAACGCGCCTCCTACCAGGAGGACATGAGGCCTTTACTGTCACACTCTTCAAGAAAGGGTATAAGCTTGACTTAGCCAACTGGCGCCCCATTTCTCTAACAAACACAGACACCAAAATTTTAACAAAAATCATGGCTAATCGTTTAGGGACTGTAGCATCTGCCACCATCTCCCCAGAACAATTCAGTTTCATCCCCAGAAGGTCAATTTGAGATAACGTGCACTCTGTGGCTAATGTATGTCAATCCACAGCCTCTGGGGCACTTGTATTCTTGGACCAACAAAAGGCCTATGATAGAGTAAACTGGGAATAACTCAGGGCCTGCCTCCATCAATTCTGACTACCCCCTCACTTCATCAACTGGGTGATGCTGCTCACAGAATCTGCAACAATGGCAGTACGTGGCCCTGGCTTCCTAACAGAAGTAGTCCGCCCCCAAAGGGGCTTGCAACAAGGGGACCCCCTCAGCCCACTCTTATACAACTTCAGCCTTGACCCACTACTGCGAAATGTGAATGCCCAACTCACTGGGGTTCATGTGCCAGGCAAGCCCCAGTCAAGATAATGGCGTTTGCAGACGACTGTGTGGTTGGGGTGTCTAATAATCAAGATGCACACGCGCTTGAAGCTCTCATCCAGGAGTATTCCCGGGTAAGCAATGTGGCACTGAACACTTCCAAAACCGAAATCATCCTCATTGGTCAGTTTCAGAACTGCTGGACCCCAGCAATTAGTTCCCAACCCAGCTCATCTGCTCGCCCACGTCCTCGCCCTACTAACTCAACACACACCGCCCCACTGGTGCTCCCCTTTGTGCCACGTCCTACCATAGGACCAGTACGCCATCTGGGCGTGTGGATGGAGGCAGGCGGATACGCATCAGCAGTAATGGAGTGCCATATTCTGGACAACGTGACGAAGCAAATCGCCTCTCTCAGAGCCCACCCTACTTCCCTTACTGGCAGGGTTGTTTTAGCCAACTTTATGCTCCTCTCCAAAGTCTGGTTCGGAGTCCACGCCATCCTCTTCTCCCCAAGCTTCTTCAAATCCTTGTATGCCTTGCTGCAAGGATGGCTTTGGTCAGGCCGCCCTCCACCAGTACAGCTAGAGGTCATGTTTGGCCCTCATCATCATGGTGGCATGGGCCTGCTTGACTTCAAAGCCCATGCTGCCAAGATCCTGGGCACCTGGATTGCGGCCATCACCGCCCCTACACTCCCCTCCCAACACTGGTCCCATGCAGCCCGCTCCAACTTCTCCCGCGCCTTGGGCCTCAACAATCCATTGAACCCCCACTCCCTGATGAAATACCTCGCATTACACACATCGGCCACAGGTCCTCACGGGACTAAAACCCACTACAAATGAATCCTACTCTCCATGTGGAGCGCTGAGTGGAGAATTCGTATTAGCGGACATACAACCAAAAGAGGCCGCCCCTCTCCTCAGTTCACACAAGAGGTACAGGGGCTACCCATCCATGATGGCAAGATCCCCATTCGGCCCCATGTCCTATCCAGTGTGGACTACCTGGACATGATGGACATCCCTTACTCCATTGAGACCCAAAAAACTATCTGGAAATACGTACACCATCCTCTGTTGCAGCCTCAAGTTCGCTCCCATGTGTGGCACTGCCTGAGGCAGGTGTATCGTACAGCTGAGCGCTCTAACGCTTTACACTCATCCTGTGTCGTGTGTGGCCAGTATGGAACGCTGTTTCACTGCCTGGAGAAGTGCCCTACCTCTAAAGTGATATGGCGCGAAGTTCAACGTCTGCTGGGCCAGGATCAAACGCATCCCTTCAGTCTGTCAAGAGATATGTTTGCTCTATCAATGGCCTCATCTCTTCCACCCTCCCTCCATGCTTTGGTGGTTGCAATTGCCATGTGGACCATCCACACGATTGTCTTAGATGCCATCGCAGGCTCCACCCCCACCCTCCCAGAAGCTGTCCACAGATTCCAGTCTCATTTTGGTGGACCACTTTCAAGTATGGATATTTGGATACCTCCCACCGCGTCACTGACAGCTGGTCTCCTCCTGGTTCCAAGTCTGGTTCATCAACTCAGACCCCTTCCTCCACACGTGTTCAGTTGTGGCTACGGCCCCTCCACACGTTCCCTCCCCCTCCCCATAAGTGGCGTTCCCGCTGGCAACAAGAGATAGCATCGCTTCTCTGGGGTGCCTTCCCTGGTACTAAGTTTTGTCTCTTCTGAGTCATATTCGGAAGTGTCCGTCCCATGGTTGGCCTTCCCTGCAATAAATTTAAATTTAAACCAGTGACTTATGCTGAGGATGGATTGACCTAATATTGATAATTTGGCGATCAGATGAGCTGAATTAGAGAATCACGATGAGTATGAATGAATAGAGTTTACGATCTGTAGAGGTTTGGAATCAAGAGGCTGATGGGTGTTCTGGTAGATGATTGGCCAAAGAGCACTTGGGCGCAGTAGCCCTGAAAGTAGTACAAATAGTCGTTCATTCCCTCCTAATAAACATCTCTAGTTTGCCCATCTTTCCTGTTTGTTTGAAGTAGCTTAGTGCAACTAGAGTGGGGAAGATGGGATAGGAGATCCCCAATAGGCGCGGGTGATCACGCCTGAGTGGCTGGCGCTGCCAGCTCCCATGCCTCCTCTCTATGAGTAACCAGCTGGAACCTGGCCAGCTGGATACCAGTGGATGAGCTGCATAGCTACCAACCCTAGAGGGGTGCAGCGCTGGAGGTGCCATAGCCGCCCAAGAAGGGGATGGACTCGCCAGGGCATGCCCAGATGGGTTGGTGAAGGGTCTCAAGGGTGGGGAAGCGTGGGAGTGCCTGAGCCGCCCAGGAAGGGGGCAGAACTTGCCCGGGAACATGCCAAGGACGCATGGGGCTAAAGGTGAATCCATTGGAGGTTATTTAGTGGGTTGGACGCAGGACTTATAGGGGTTGGTACATCAATGAAGACAAAACAGCAAACGGCCACAAGTCTTCATACTGGTTGGCCTGGCACACTAGCGGAGCCCAGGGTCAATTTCGTGACAGTGGTGCTCACTACAGGGGCCACTAGGCAACTGTAGTTTTTCAACAATAAAAACAATGACGAGCCCTCATTGATTCTGACATAATTTGATTAAATTCAGGGCGTGGTATGCTGAAGAAGCCTGGGAGGCACCTAACCATGAACCAACATTATTTACTGTGACCAAACTGGGGGATGATGAAACTATGATCAATCTGCAATTTGAAAATTGCCCTGAGCTGACGACCAACCAACAAGGATGCTCCACAAATGTGACTCATCAGCAACTGAGAGATATTATGGAGTAGTTGTTGCGCGGATATCACCTATATGAAGATGAGGCTGGGGGAAACGCCCTGAGTTTATTTTATAACTAACGTGACCAAGAAAATTGCTATGCTCTGTACATGTCTTATTTGGACATGACTATAACGGGGTTGGCTCGCCGCCTCAGTACCCACAGAATTGAGGAATTTCTAGTTGCTTATGTGCAACCTTCAATTCGCCAGCTACTACATGTACTGGCTCACCACAATATTGAAATTGGAGATGTAATATGGTTCGCGTGAGCACAGCAGCATTATACTCGCCTCCTTCTTAACTGCATTGATTGTTTGTATTCGAGGTACAAGGGGCCCTTGTACAGATGGATCATCACGTTGGGGACATCCGCCATCAATTGGACATTTTGGTACCAAAGTTAAATTTAGAATTACCTCGAGTAATAAGAGAACTGCTGGATCAGCATGGCCTATTGGCAGAGTGGATTCAGGACGTAACAACATTGGGAAATAATACCAAGCACTTTATGATGGAGCTAGCCAAATGGGAGGAAGCTCTCAAAGCTGTGATTTCCCAGCTCGAGGAAAAAATGACCCTGATGGAATGGCAAGTGGTGGACCAAGTTGACTCTTTATCGATGGAATTAACCCAATTTCATATCAAATGGAGTACCCAGCAAACGGCAGATAACGTGCTTATCCTTTGGTCAACGTCTCACAAATATCTCCATCTTATTTGTCAGGTTACACAACTGGAAGTTTTTAGTAAGGCTGAGCACCAAAGAGCCTCCCCTCTTCCAATTGGTGAGACAAGAGAGTATGCAGACATGCAAGGGCGCCTTGATACTCTTTGATGGGCCAACAAGGAATTGTTACAGGAAAAAGGCTCCCTCATTAACCAAATAAACAACGCTAATCAACAAGTGGATAACGCTACAAGCAGCATACCTACCCGCAAAACATAGTCAAAGAGGTCCTCTCGTGATTACAAGCCATGGAATAAAAACTGAACATTGATAGGGAATTCCGCCAAGAGTTGCAACGTCAGTATGGAATGCTGTAACTGGAAGTTCATGATGACGGTGTTAATGCTATTCAGTTAAAGTGGAACAGTTGATCAACAAACATTTTGTGGGGCACACTGGAGCTGGAGGAAGTGGGGCATTTAGTGGCGATTTGGGGGAAGAATGCTATGGATCAGTAAAAGAATATCCCTCAGGCATTACAATGGGCCCCCTGTAAGGAGAGTTTCTATAACTCTCCTGTTCCCAGCGTGGCAGTGCACAGGGCACTAGGCCAACGCCAGGGAACTAGCTGTTAGTGCTAGATTAATTAGAGCCCAGCAGAGGGTGCTGGAGCCATAACCACTTAGGCACAGAAGTGCTAGTTTTATAATAAAAACCCACCAAAAGCGATGCGTTGCACATAGTGAAAGGGGCTAAGCAACCCAGGTTGGAGGGAACCTGGGTGAACAAATGGTGCACAAGGTGATAGCTGCAAGGTATTTGCAATGGCAAGGTTAATAGAGCGCGAGACCTCCACAAAGAGGTTTGCGCACAGGAGCGTTCAGAATATCATAAAATTTAGATATGTAAATGGGAAAAGGTTTATTTGGGAAGTCAAACAACAAGGAATGTTGGTCAGGGAAAACATATAAGCATTGACGGGGGAATATGGGGTTTGCTGCAGTGGACCCAAGCACCAACCCACCAATAAGGCAACGCTTCCATCCAAATTATCCAAATAGGCCAAAATTGACTTCACTTGAGTGATCGATTGAAGTTGGTTTTGACCTGAACACATTGTTTTAAGTGGAATGAGTTTCAAAACCCTGTTCCTCGCCAAACCAAACGGAACCATCCACGTTAATTTGGTAAACTGTTAGTTTTAATGACTGAGCCATTGTGAGGGTCTGAGCATTTGGCACACCACTAGTCCCAACCTGGGCATATTTTGCCTGAACCCAGCGTTGGTTTGGGTGTGCCTCAGGTCAGGGAGGGCCTGTAGCTTCACCCTCTGGGCCTCCTGGCGCCCAGCCTTATTTTTGGGGTTGGTCCCCACTATTATGTCATGTGCACATGACACTCCCCGTGTGACACCACTTCTTCGAGTCCTTTTTGACAGATTTGTGTCCATCCAGCCAGCTGTATGATAAAAAGGAATGGGTTCTGTAGTCGCTCTGAAACTAATTCAACTGCTCCTTGCAACAGGAACCTTGAGCAAGGCAAAGCTGTTCAAATCGAAAAATTACCTCCTTTCAGTCATGATGGGAATCTACATGGCTACTTTAAGTTTTTTGAATTTGCTGCGGAAGGGGCTACTGATTGACAAAAAGCGAAACTGTTGGTGTCCACTTTAGATGTGGAATGCGCTGATCAAGTTGCCTGCTATCTTCCAAAATAGCTTGGTATCCTATGAAGAAGTTAAAGCAATTGTTCTCCGGCTGTTTGGGGGTGCTAACAAGATGGCCCAATGGAAAGCCAACTTTATGACTATACAGTTTCACCTAAATGAGACCCTGTTAGAATTCGCTGAGCGTTTTTTGGCAGAAGCACATGTCCTACTTGGAGCTAACATTTTATCTGCTAAGGATGTCAGTATAGTGATGACAGCAGCTGTCAAACCACATTGGGAACTATATAATGCTATGTCTCACATGTTGGACGGAGATGCTGGACTTATCTGAATTATGAACACCTTACATTGACTCTCCATCATGATCAGCGCCCCCAACGTAGCCCAAAAACCACTGCTGTCTCCACTCCAAACTCTTCAGGATATGGACTGCAGCGACTGGGTTATCGAACACTAGAACATATTCATCCCTCATATGAGTCAGTGGACCCCTTTCAGCCCATGTATGCCTCGCCAGTTCATCCATGACCTTGGACCATACCAACAACTTCCAAACTGGTACTTCCACCACAAGCTATATACGTGAATCTTTTATGAACACTTGCTTCCAGTGTGGACAAAAAGGACATTATGCAGGTAATTGCCCTAGCAGACCACAATTGTATGCAATGCCAACTGAGAAAGTTGAGCAGGGAAAATCTTGAGCGGAGTAGAGACAGGATGCTTTACCTCCACTAAGTTTAATTCACGTGTCCCTAGCAATTCCCAAATGTCTTTTTGGGCAGAATCAGCCCCTCTTTCGGATGATTAGTTATACCAACAGCTTTCATTGGATACCCTTGCTTATGCTTCCAAGAGTAAAAGTTCACCTCATAGCCCTGAGTTCTGCCAGGACATACGGAAGCCATATGCATGGCAGATCTTGGATCAGACTGGCACCAGCAATGCGGATCCCTTGACGAACGTTGCCTCTTTAGTAGGGGTTAATGAAGCCATTCCTTTGGATAAAATAGCTAGTGAGTATCCTCAGGTCGACAAGGGCATCTCCTCCATTTTGAGTAACACAAAGCCCTTGGACATACATGTAATAAACACTGATGGTTCTTCTTACTCAGAATGTACTTACTGTGACATTTTTGTTTAAAAAACAAAAATCTTCACTATCATAGACATGGAAGCACCTGTGAACATAGTTTCCACCTAGTTGGTAGCTAAACCTCTTTTGAAACTGGATGTGGACCATCGAGTAGTATATGGGACCACAGGAATGCATAGCACTGTGTCTGAATGAGCATATAGCGCGTTGCCTTTACGATTTGGGTCATTCCAGGTCTCTGCTCCGGCAGTGGTGTTGCTAAATAACAACTATAACATGTTAATTGGTGCAGCATTTATGAGGAAATTTAGTGTTGTGATAAATATGGCGGAGGAAACTCTTACTATTTTAGGCCAACAGATCCCCGTATATTTTACTTCTTTTGGAATCCCAATGGATCTGGTCCTCTCTAGTCAAAACAATCTAGAATACAGTGACAGAGTGGTTCCTGTTTGTTATCGATGACTGAGTTGGTGGACCAGGACCCTCTCCAACCAGATATATGAGTACAAAGGGATCCCGCTTCAGACAATGAGCTCTTTGAGCATACCATCTGGACACCCGTGCATAGTAGGGACTGGGCTTAAATTCAATGTCATAAAGGGCTTTATGGAGAAATTATGGCGCCTCACCAGCACTCGCAGCTTGAACCACATAAAGCTCCAGGGTTACTGCTATCTGGGAATGGGGAGGTGAAAGTGCTGCTAGCAAACTTACAGAAGAAGGCAATAACGATCTGGTGGCACCAAGTGGTGGCCTACCTACACTTAGTCCTTATAGAGGAAGTTCGCCATATTCATGATTTCAGCTCATGGGAGGATCTCGGACTACTGGCAAGCTCATTGTTCAGCATACTGACTATGGTTCTGCGGAAGTGCTCACGGGATTATTGGCAGAACAGCAAGATAAGGCTATGGCCTTATTTAAAAAGTAACAGGACTTCTTTGCACATGATGATCATGGTTTGGGGTGCGCTCAAGGGTTGATACATTTGATAGATATGGGGAATCATCCTCCCAATTGATCATGACCTATTAGACATTCAAAAGCGGCGGAAGAAGCTGTCTCTGATGAGTTGGATAAATGTATTATGCAAGGAATGCAAGAGCCGTCAAACAGTCAATGGGCATCACCTGTGCTCATTGTAAAGAAAAAGGATGGCTCAAATCAAGTGGTTATTGACTATCATAAACTCAATAATGTAACGATGAAGAATTCCTACCCTCTTCTGCGGATTGATGATGCGTTAGACAAATTGGGGGAGACAAATTGTTTTCCACCATGGATCTGATCTCGGGGTACTGGCAGATCAAATTGCCATTGGTGGAATGGGAGAAATGTGTGAAAATACTTTGAGAGGGTTGTTCCAGCTGACTCACATGCCACAAGGGTTGTGTAACGCCCCAGCTACGTTCCAGCGTTCTATGGATATGATTTTAGGTGATTTAAAGATGTCCTGCATCCTAGTTTACCTTGACGACATCAATGTGTTCTTGCGGACGTTTACAGAGCACCTTGCCTCCTTGGAACAAGTGTTTCAGCACCTCACTACCACTCTTATTAAGCCTCAGAAGTACCATTTATTTAAAGAACAATTGGAATACCTCAGGTTCATTTTGGGTTCAAATGGGCTTAAACCACAGCCAGCTAAAGTGGAAGCAATAGGCAAGATGACTCGGCCAGAAAATAAGCGGGACATTCAGGTGTTTCTAGGAATGGTTGGGTATTTACCAACGGTTCATTCCCAATTTCAGTTGTATTGGGGCCCCACTTTTCAAGTTGCTAACAAAAAATGCTCCTTTTGATTGGACATAACGATGCCAGAACGCTTTTGATGTGTTGCAAACCGCGTTATCAAGTGCACCCATTTTGCAAAACCCCAACTTCAACAAACAGTTAATAGTACAAATGGACTCATCCCTCACTACTATAGGGGCAGTATTATCCCAGATGGACGATGACAGCGTGGAGAATCCTGTCGCATTCTGTAGTTGAAGCTTGAACTGTCATGAACAAAACTACACCATGACCGATTGGAGTGTTTAGCTGTGATCTACTCTTACAAACAGTTTTGGGTATATTTGCATGGGGTAAGATTCCAAGTAGTGATGGATCATGCTTCCTTGTGCTGGCTACAGAATATGCGTGAACTGGAAGGATGGCTTGCTTGTTGGTCTCTGAAGCTTCAATCATATGATTTCGAGATTTTACATCGTCCAGGAGCAAAACATCAAAAAGCAGATTGTATTTCTCAGCTGCCAACGGTCGCTATCACGGCAGATCTAGCTGACATAATGTATTAGAAGATGGTGGCAAACAAATATAAGGATGAGCCGCCGCAGGTGATCAAGGTATTAGATGGGCTCAGGAAAGATACTTTTCTATGCAAGGTGGAACTTTATAAGCGGAATGAAGACTTGATGCTGAGTTTCCCTAAACCTTTGGCTAGACCTCAATTGCTATGGATGCTCATCAGGCTGTAGGACATGGAGGATAGCGGAAAACACTGGAGTTTTTGTGACCCTGATACTGCTGGGAGAGCATGCATACAACGTATTGGAAACGGTCAGTTGTTGCATCAGTGTCAAGTGGAAAAGCTTTACCACAAGAAAACCACCTACTAGCTGGTTAAACCCTGGTTCGCCTGGCACACCGTTTCCATTGATGTAGTGGGACCTCTGCTGACTAGCTCCAATCAAACTAAGTATATAATTGTTGCCATTGATCATTTGACCCAATGGGTGGAGGCCTGGGCTATTAGCAACTTGGGCGCGGTCACCACTGCCAATTTTATTATGGAGTGTGTTATACAGCGACATGGCTGCCCACAGTTCATTCTGACAGATAACGGAACCAACTTCACTTTGCATATCCTGCCGAAGTTGAATGAGTTGATGGAGATCTGTGGGGTTTTAACCACCCCCTATCACCTGGAATCAAATGGGATGGTGGAGTGGGTCAACGGAACCCTAGTGAACATACTCCGCAGATTGGTAAAGGATCTACTCAGAATGGAGTGCCCTTCTACCCACTGCTGTGTTCGCATATAATATCCATTATCATTCATCCACTGTTAAGAGCCCATTTCAACTGCTGTATGGTTGAAATCCAGCTCTGCCCTCCTTGCTTTATTCGTGTGTAGAGGACACTGGTGGTGTGGATCCTCAGCGATATTTGAAGACACTGATAGATACATTGTTCAAGCTGCAAATGGAAGCCTATTTACACCAGATTGGCCAAGAATATTCGTGATCAGGCAACTGATCAGAAGAGATGGAGTGGACTTCCGCTGTTTGCTGTGGGGGACCACGTTTTATTCCACGACCAGCACAGATTTGGGCGGAAAAACAAGCTCTCAAACATTTGGGTTGGCCCATTTGAGATTATTGAGAAGATTGGCATGGATGTTTACACCATTAAGGAACCTGCTGGGGGTCAGATTATCAACTGAGTTCATGCGAAGTTCCTCTGAGCATATAAACAGCAAGAGCATATTGTCCAGTCAAAGGGGGGTAATGTTGGGAAGTTGATATGACTGGACGATATGCTACCCATGCTGACAGATCGGAGGAGGAAACGAGAAGAGTCTCAAGATTTACAGAAAAAGGGTATACAAATTATAATCAATCAAAATGACAACCATTTGGCGAATCAAGAGGATTTATGCTGAGATTCAATATGAATGAGAGTTTCTAGAAAATGAAAGATGAATTGAAGACTACCAAGCCAAGGATGCATCCAGCTTGGGGAACTGAGATATAAAGAGTCACATGGAGGATTGAAAAGGGGATCTTTTTTTGTGGTTGAGTAACTACAGATAAGTCTGAGATTTATATTAATAAAGGTCGAAATAAGGGGCAATAGCTCCATATATAAGTTTGTCAAGTTTTATTAGTAAAGTCAGGGATCTTCATATAATCTGTTTTGGTTGCTCAGTGGCTAATACCCTGCATAAACCAACTCAGCGGAATCAAGCCTATACGCCGGGAATTAGCAGTGATTCTCACTACAGGGGGCTTCGCTGGTGGGCTGCTTGAGTAGTTGGAGGTTTTGGTTATGGAGAGGCTTTTGCAACTGGTTAAGACCAGCGCTCCTTCGTGAGAGGCTGGGAGGTCTTGACCCACCATTGGGGTGGGTCACGCTGAAGGATATCATCTGGTTAAGTGGAGAGCAATGTCAGGATCTTAACCAGATGAATCCTTCTGATATACTCTGAATTAGGGGTTTTGGTTAGTTGGGCGTAATTGCCAGCTAATTGCCTAGTTTGATGCTATTTAATTTTATATATTTGATCAAGTTTAGATTTTATGGATGCTGTGTTTGCTGCTGAAATGCCATCCAAAGATCGTTGTGGGAGATTCCAGCAGAAAGCTGATGAATCCTTTACAAATTGCCCAAAATGGTTCTTTCATCTAATTTAGAGCACTGGCAACTCATTCCGAGGATGCTCAAAGGCTTATTTATTTACAAATTTATATACAATCGACCAGCAACTTATGCTGAGGATGGATTGACCTATTAATAATTTGGTGATCAGTGAGCAGATCTGGAGGGAATCGCTATGAGTAGAGAATAAATAGAGTTTATGATCTGATAGAGGTTTGAAATCAAGAGGCTGATGGGTTTTCCAGCAGATGATTGGCCAAAGAGCACTTGGGTGCAGTAGCCCTGAAATAGTATAAATAGTCGATCATTCCCTCCTATTAAACTTCTCTCGTTTGCCCATCTTTCCTGTTTGTTTGAAGTATCTTAGTGCAACTAGTTTGGGGAAGATGGGATAGGAGTTCCCTGATAGGCGTGTGTGATCACGCCTGGAGTGGCTGGTGCTGCCTGTCTCCCATGCCTCCTCTCTATGAAGTACAAGCGGAACCCAGCCAGCTGGCTACCAGTGGATGAGCTGCATAGCCACCAACCCTAGCAGGGTGCAGCGCGAGAGGTGCCATAGCTGCTCAAGAAGGGGGATGGACTCTCTGGGGCATTCCCAGATGGGTTGGTAAAGGTCGCGAGGGTGGGGCAGCGTGGGAGTGCCTGAGCCGCCCAGGAAGTGGGCAGGACTTGCCGGGGCACATGCCAAGGACGCATGGGGCTAAAGGTGAATCCATTGGTGGTTAGTTGGTGGGTTGAACGCAGGACTTATAAAGCTTGGTATGCCAATGAAGGCGAAACAGCAATGGACCACCAGTCTTCATACTGGTTGGCCTGGCACTTTAGCGGAGCCCAGGGTTGATTTCGTGACAGTCCCCTTCATAGGATTCGAATTTTGTTTTGGACTTGGCTTGAAGCTTTGATTAGGGGCCTCAAATATAGCTCCTAATATCTTTAGATGATCCACCATTTGCAAGATGATTTTTCTGTTGCCAACATGGAAGACATCATGTTGGGATTTTGCCCCTCTTTCCAGCCTCTAGATTACCATGGATTGCTAGGGGATAAATCCCTATGGCGAGTGAACTACATATTATTTGACCCTGATTTTGGGCTAATAATGATCATGGGATTTTATATGATATGCCAGGTTTGGATCCATTGGGTTTGATCCGGGTGAATTCTTAATATCTTGTCAAGCAGAGTTGCTGACAAAATGTGGTCATCTGATAGTTGATCTATGATTAACTATCAGGTGTACTGATTGGGATTGGTCAGGTTTAATCACTGACCAATTGAGAATTTAATGAAAAAATTGCGAGGTGAGTGATGCCACCTGCAACTAGAAAATTGATCAGTTGGTTTACAAACTACCATAATGGGTAACAAGTCCCATTACTTAAGCAGGTTACTCACTAAATATGGTTGGTTTGCTGAGATTGAGTGGGAAATATTAGGGACACGTTTTCTTACTCTGTTCATTGTAGGTCTCAAGAATGTCCAATGAAAAAGCCTTTTCAGATGGAGAGGAGACCATCGGTGGTGAGACATCAAAAGGAAGTTCAATGCAACAGCTGCCGTTTCATGGCTGAAGCGCCAACTAAGGGTTGGGCGCTGAATTCCCTCTATAAAATCCCCTAATAATTCAAATTAATAAAGTTCTCAAGTTAGAATTCATTATTGTTTTAGGTTCTAAACATCTTCAGGAATCTATTGCTGTGTGCTATAATTGGGGACTCTTTTGTCAGATAAATAGTAAGGATTAAGGATTCTTAGAAGAGAAGCTGAACTTAGATGTGAATTGCTGCAGACTTTATGTCACGAAATGAAAGGCTGTAATCTTCTTTATCTGAGAGTGGCTCAAATTAGTCGGATAAGTGAAGAAGTAACTAAAGTTGACATCAACAGTATTTTGTGGAGAAGTACAGGTCTAGCGTTAGACCATAATGAGTTATCTATTCAACTACAGATAATAGTTTTCATACTATTATCAATCAGCTATCAAATACTATCAGATAACGCGAATTTAGCACATACAAAGCCTGTTCAGTCAACTATTGGTAGCTATCAATTGGGGAAGAACCCAGGATTGTAACATTTGATACTCACGCAAAGAGTAGCCAACAGGGACCAATAGTAGCCAACTCCCTTATTTTTAACACATCATTCGATTTAAATTGAAATAGGGCTAAAGGGTGCTTGTAATTCAATTTGTACATCAAAATCATCCAGTACTTTTGCTCCGACCAAAATCTGCAATTTTTGGTCAAATAAATCGGTGAAACTCGCTAAGGACTCATCCTGATGGAATTGGATTCCCTTAAATTCATGTTTGTGTTTTGACATACGTGTGGGACTTCCAAATTCTTTCATTATGGCAGCCTTGGCCTCTGAGTAAGACCAGCTGTCCCCCTCTAGATAGGGTAACGCCAAATTCTAACAGTCAGTGTCCAAACAGTCAATCACTGTCAAAGCTTTTTGATAATTGCTGTACATAAACATTATCATGTCAAAAAATTGGAAGAATGCAGGGGCGTCTTCCTAATGAAATGTGGGTAATTTCGGTGTAGCTCTAAATTCCTCCAAACTTTCTCTAGTCGCCACTCTTGGTTCAGCTACTTGACTGACTTGAGGAGTGATTTCTGGGGGTCATCTCCAAAATGGCTTCGAATGCAATCAGCATATATCTTGGAATTGTCAACTTCCCAACTGGAGTTTTGGGGTCTTTTCTTTGGCATCAGCCGCCACATATGGTTCACATTCACATTTATGAGTCTTCAACTCTTTGACTTGCTTCATTAAATGCTCTATGTCTTCTCTGGATGAACACAATCAAATGCAATCCACTTTGCATTCAGTTTCCAAGAATAAAACTTCTCAAAATAAATATCCTTTTTTATTATTTAATGAAGTTACTTTCCCTAGTAACTCATTGCCAAAATGAGACATCTTTGACTCCTTCCTCAGCCTTAGTAACTCTCTCCTCCAAGGCAGCAAATTCTCTGTGATTGGCAGGATTTAAGGCGTTCTTGTTGATGCTTGCAAACTCCATCCAAGGTTTTCTTAACTCGTCCTTGTGATCCACTTATACTGGTATATCCTACCCAACTACCCCTGTAGTGAGCACCAATTGTTAAAAATTGGGACTTGGCTACTCTTCTCATGAGTACCAAATGTTATGGTCCTAGATTCTTGACCGATTGAAAGCTCCCAACTGTTAACTGCACAGTTTTTATATGTGCAAAATTCACGTTGTCTGATAGCAGAGATAGTTGATTGATATTAGTATAACTATTATCCATAGTTAGATAGACAACCTTTTATAGTCCAATGAAAGACTTGAAATTATCCACGAAATACTGGTGATGTCAACTATAGAGACTTCCCCCCATATCCACCAAACTTGATCCAATCTCAGATCCAGAAATGTACGGCCTTTCTCCTTGTGAAACAGAGTCTATGGAGACCCCTTCTAAGTTTAGCTTCTCTTCTAAGGATCCTTGATCATTACTCTTTGTATGACAAAAGAGACCCCAATTTTGTACACAACAATAATTTCCTGAAGATGAATAAAACTTAACATAATAATGAATTTTACTAACTTGTTATCTTTATTAAGTTAATCTCTTTATTAATGTGAATTATAAGGTAATTTATATTGAGAATTGGCGCCCAACCCTCAGTTGGCACCTTAACCATGAAAAAGCAGCCATTGCCTTTGAACTTCCCTCTGACATCTCACCAATGATGGTCTTCTCCATCTGATTAGGAATATTATGTCAGACATCCTCAAGACCTAAAACGGACAGAGTCAGAAAACGCGTCCTAACGTTTCCCACTCAATCCCAGTGAACCAACCATATTTAATGAGCAAACTGCTTAGGTAATGGGACTTTTAACCCATTATTGCAGGTCAAACCAACTGATTAATTCGCTAGTTGCAGACGGCATCACTTGCCTCACGACTTACGTATTAAATTCTTAATTGTTTAGTGATGAAACCCAACCAATCCCAATCAGTACAACTATTAAATTAATCAATGATCAACTATCAGATGCCCTTATTTCGTTGGCAACTCTGCCTGATGAGATAGTAAGCATTCACCTAGATCAATCTCCGACTGATCCAAACCTGGAGAATTATCTTAAATCCCCCAAACATTATTAACCCAAAATTGGGGTCAACTGATATCCAATTCACTCGCCATTAGGAATTTTCACCTAGCAATCCACAGGTAATCTAGGAGGCTGGAAATGTGGGCAAAAAACCCAACAAGGTCAAACACTGTGCTGGAACCTGCCACATGAACGTTGATGGGTTAACTCGGCTTCCCATCTTGCATTTGGATAATAGTGATGCGGAGAGGTTATATGTCCTCTTAATGACCCTGTACGACTGGGATGATGAGGATGAACCTGTCCAGAAATTGTTAGTCTGGAACTCTAGCAACACCATAGTGAAGAGTGGGAAGTTGTATAAGCAGGTGAGGGCAAAATGGTTGTCTTATCTACATCCCTCAGAATGTGTACCTGCTATCCAGGAAGCTCACTCTACCCTAGGTCATGGGGAAGCAAAGATAACCTATGAATGGATTAGGGAGCGTTACCATTGGGAAGTAATCATGGAACTATTGTTGAAATCTTGGATGCCTGCCTAAAACGTAAGAAGTAATCTGGTTTCAAGACTAGATACCAATATCAACCAACAACTTTTCAACAAACATTCCACACCATCAGCTTAGACATGTAAGTCCCCTCCCGTAGACTACTGGTGGAAAAAAATTTATTCTAGTAGTAATTTAA
This sequence comes from Massospora cicadina, assembly GCA_022478985.1. Lineage (NCBI taxonomy): Eukaryota > Fungi > Entomophthoromycota > Entomophthoromycetes > Entomophthorales > Entomophthoraceae > Massospora > Massospora cicadina. Next base: position 12,985 of record JAKSZP010006001.1, on the reverse strand, counting down.
CGCTTTACTAAGTGGGTTGAAGCCGTGGCTCTCCTTTCCCAAACAGCCAAGGCCACTGCAACGTTCCTACATCAAAGTATTTTCATTCACCATAGCTTTCCCCAAGTATCACTCTGCGACAATGATTAGAACTTCACCTCCAGAGTGTCAAGATCTTGGCCACGTCCATGGGGGCCCAACAACTCTTCTCAGCCTCATATAATCCATTTACCAATAGGACCGTGTAGAGAGCCAATAAAACCTTGGTCTCAATACTGCATTAAATAGCATCCTTTGATCCACTTCACTGGGATCAACTCCTACCCAGTGCTCTTATGGCATACCAAATTAGTTATCACTGGATCCTGAAAATGTTCCCATTCTGTGTTTTTTATGGGAGAGAACCAGTGATACCAGCCCTTTTAGCTAAGGATGTCTTCTCCTCTAGTGGTAAGAACGTGAAAAAACCATGAGTAGATTGGCTCAACTTATTATTCAGCTTTAATCTGAGGCTATAATGAACTTAGCTAGAACGGTTTTTAAAGAAGGGCAACTGCCAATGAGCTTTGGGCTCCCCTACCTTCATTCCAAGTGTCTGACATGGTCCTATACTACCATAATCGCATCACTCCTAGAAGCGGCAAGCTTGGATAATTTGAAAAGTCCTTTCACTTTCACTCACAAGAGAGGCTATGAGTACTCTATAAAATCCTTGGCTACAGGGATTACCATCAATCTGGTACATGGCCACTTCTTATGGCCCTATTCTCCCACCAACATTCTTGAGGGGGTGATGTCGTACAATTGCCACCTTGACTTTTGAAAAGAATGTTTTGGGCGAGAATCGTCCAAATTTATTAAGTATGATAAAGCCCAACTTTTGTCAAAACAATTCAACTCGGAGTAATCATTTTCTCCTCACCTTCCATAGACCAGGGCGGATTGAGTCACCCTTGAGCTTAAATCTGAAGCAAAGGATTGGGTACAATATATAAAAACTTTACCTCATGGTTTTACCTTCCTACGATGGAACAATCACATTATATTAGTACTGAATGAAAAAATACCTTTCTTGAGTGTGTATTGGCCAGATCATTAAACTTTCTAAGTGCGCCACCCAGCCTAAATTAAATTCAATAATTATCCCCTATTAGCCTTTGACAACCCTAAATACTAGAAGAAGATATCTAATAAAGTATCACTTTTCTCACCCAAGCCACTTCTTGGAAAAACAATTATTATTATTTTTAGTTTCATTTAAGTTAAATCCGCCATTTAGTTGGCAAGATAATAAAAGAAATTCTTTGTGGAATCCTGCTGAATATCTGCACCTGCAAGCATCATAAAAAGAGGGATTACCAAAGGGGGTACAACTTCTAACTGACCCTATGTTAATCTAGTTCCCCAAAGCGCCGTTAGAATAGTAGGCCCTAGTGGCAGGAAAACCTATGATGGGACTAAATAGTGTATATGAGAGACGATATTTTATAAGACAATGCCTCACACTTTTTATAGTGCTTTTAGGCTAGAATTGAGTAGGGAGAAAGGAAATGGGATAGGTAGAAGGTAAAAATAATAAAAAGATAGATAAGATACTAAGTGATAGGTAGCAAAGGAGTGCCTAGCTTAGTAAAACTCTTGGCTTGGGTTGCTTATAGAAATAATAACAAATCTTAATATTTGTAATGTTAAAAGGATTGGTTATCCTTGGTTTTAGTCACTGAAAATTATTTTAAACATAATTTGCTAGCAGGATCAATACTTTTTATAAATTTTTGCCCACCTTTTAATCCTCCTAGATTACCTGTGGATTTCTAGGGGATAATTTCCAATGGCAGTGAATCAAATATTAGTTGACCTCAATTTTGGGTTAATAATGTTCAAGGGGATTTTAGGTAATTCGCCATGTTCAGATCCAGTTGGCGCTACAGTTCCTTGGACTGGCGCTGGGGTTTGCGGTGGCTCAAAGCTGGAAAAATTGGAAAAGAGCACCAAAGAGGAAATGGGAAAAATGAGTTAGTTTACCAAATAATTTATTAAATTAAAATGCTTTGATATTTATAGGGTGCGTCAGGACTCAGTGCCTTCAGGATCTTTGGAGCCTCATCCAATCAGGATCTTTACTGATCTTCCAGAATGGCCTCCTTGAGGGCGTCCTCAATGGGTAGCGTCGCTCACCTGACTGAAAGGGTGGAAAGGCCGCTCCACGTGACTCAGGAATAGGTGAGGATGATCCTGAAAGAGTTTTTTCTTGGTTAGGTTTGATGACCAATTTGGCACAGCCAGATTTGGAAGATGGGAATTTGATACAATTTTTATCTCAAATCCTGACAAGGCCCCCTTCAAGATCCTGTCAGAGGGGGTGTACAGCTGGAGGAACCAACCATGCACTCAGTTTACAACAGTCCCCTGATTGATGTTGGCAATGGAGTACTCAGACTTCACCTTGTGTATAACTTTGTAGGGTCCAGACCACAGTACGTCAAGCTTGTTCTGTCAGCCTCCAGGTCAATGATGATAAAAGAGAATGAGGTCACCTAGTTGAAATTCTGGTAAGGAGGGTCATCCAAGATTTGATCAGGATGTCTCTCTTCCAGTGGTGGTAACAATGCCTTGAGTGGCTTGGGCTTGGAGCTGGACAATTTCATCAGCTAGAGCCCTCATATTTAAATCAGCATTCTCAGGAGTGGAGGCTTTGAGCAGGGGCTGGACGCTACTGGGTAGCCAAGGGGCCCGCCCATACAGGGCTTTGAATGGGGACATTTTGATAACACGGTGATAGCTTACCCGGTAAGCAAGCAAGGCGCTGGGCAAATAATGGTTCCAGCGGGCAGGATCTGAGGCAGCCAACTTCCGCAGGATGGAGACAAGAGTTCCATTAGCCCATTCTACTGCCCCATTAGTAGAAGGGTGGTAGGGAGCAGCGAAACTCTGGGTGGTTCCAAATAGCGAAGTTAATTCCTGTACTACCTGGGAGGTGAAGTTCAAACCATTGTCCAAGAGCAAGGTCTGGGGGCACCCATGCTGGGTGAAAATGGAGCGAACAAGGAATAGGGCGGTAGCCTTAGCTGTGGCTGCAGGGACTGAGATCGCCTCGACCCACTTAGTTAGATGGTCTATGGCAAGAATAATATACTTGTGACCATGTAGACCAGTGGGGAGGGGACCCACCACATCGATACTAATGACATTGAAAGGTTTGGTCGGCGCAACAATGGAGTGCTGATATTGAGGGTTGGCCCAGTCTTGGGATTGGCAGGTCATACAGGCTTCCAGAACCTCTTGGATGGTTTTGACCATTTGGTCCCAGTAGCAGCGTGACTTCAGCCACTCATGGGTCTTCTTGACCGCACCATGCCCAACAGTAGTGTGGCCTTCCAGGATGATGTCAGTATGAGAGGAGGGTCAGATGTAGGGAAGCCACTTCTTGTTGACTTTCTTGTAGAGTAACCCATCCTTGATCTGGGTGTCTTGAGTCATCCGGCGGAGTTTGGCTTGGACCTGGGGGGATTCCAGTTCCCATCGTTTGGGCTGTCCTATCAAGTCATAGAGCTGATCCTCCTCCGGGGTCAGGACTGCTAATACCGGCATCCTGGAGAGTCTGTCAGCATTTTGGTGAATAGCGCCAGCGCGGTGGATGATGGTGAAGTCGTAGCTTTGTAGTCATAGGGCCCACCTGGCCAACCATCCATCTGGGTCTTTCATTTGTTGCAGCCATCAAAGGGAAGAATGGTCAGTAATAATAGTAAAATGGGTACCATAGAGGTAGGGCCAGAAATGCTTGATGGCTAAGAGAACTGCTAGGCATTCCCTCTCAGTGACGCTGTAGTTCCGCTCAGCCTTGCTTAGGGTCTTGCTAAAATAAGCTATGGGATGATCAACCTGGTTCTCATCGTGCTGAGCCAGGATAGCCCCAACAGCAACATCACTAGCATCCGTGAACAGCAAGAAAGGCTTGTCAAAATGGGGATGAACTAGAACAGGTTTAGTACATAAGGCCATACGTAAAGCGTTGAAGGCCTGTTCCTGCTCAGGTCGCCATTTGAATGGTACATTTTTTTGTAGAAGGTAGAACAACAGCTCAGGCGAGGTCAGCAAACTGTGGGATGAACTGACAGTAATAGCCCACCATACCTAAAAAGACTTGAATATCTCATAGGCTTTGGGGGCGCAACATCTTTTCTATGGCGTCAACCTTGTTGGGGATAGGTTGAATGCCACGCTTGGAGACCTTATGGCCTAGAAACTCTAGCTCAGGCTGGAAAAAGGAGCACTTTGAGAGCTTGAGCTTGATGGAGGCCTTCCAGAGATGCTCAAAGACTTCCTTAAGATGTTTGACATGTCCATTAAAAGTTTGCAAAAAAATGGTGATGTCATCCAGGTAGACCAGGACACAGGAGAGCTTCAGGTCCCCAAGGATCCCATCCATGGCGCGCTGGAACGTGGCTGGGGCGTTGCAGAGGCCTTGGGGCATCCAGGTGGGCTCAAACAGCCCTTCATGGGCGATTAGAGCACACTTGGCTCAGTCTTTGGGAGCAAGCTCAACCTGCCAATACCCGCTGGCAAGGTCCATGGCTGAGAAGTACTGGAACCTGCAAGCAGATGGAGAGAATCGTCGATCTGGGGCAGAGGATAGCTGTCCTTCTTGGTGATGGAGTTGAGTCATCAATAATCCATCACCACCCGGTGCTTGCCATCCTTCTTTTGGACCAGCAAAAGAGGGGAAGACCAAGGACTACGCAAAGGGACCAAGAGCCCCACGTCGAGCAGCTGTTTGAGTTCTACCATGACCTGGGCCTCTTCAACCTTGCTCTTGCAGTAAGGCCAGGACCAAAAGGGGGGGCGTCCCCAGTTTCTACATGGTGGAGGACTCCGTTCATCCTTCCAAAGTCATAGGTCAAAGTGGAGAATAGATCCAAGTATTCCTCCAGGAGCTCCTGAACTTTAAGTCGCTGTTCATCAGAGAGGTCCTTTCCTATGTTAGCGTTGACCAAATTAACTGAGGGTGGTGACTCCAAGCCAAAGTCCCTTAAGTCCCCAAAGCTTCAGATGTCAGCAACAGCCCCCATTGGTAACAGGCGGACGTAAGTGGCGGGTTGGTTAGGACCTATAACTTTTGGTTTGTCAGTCAGGTTGGCTAGCAACACTGATATCGATCTGGCATATGCTGGATCAAGGATTCTGGGGCAGGTCAGCACTTCCTTGGGAGATGGGTTATCCAGGCCTCAGACCTCCAGTAAATACCCCAAGGGAATGTTGATGTGGACCCAGGTGTCAACAATGACCTGGGATTTTGGGGGCATGGTAGTCACCTGGGGCAAGTAAACTGGCATCCCCTCTGATCCATCCACAGCAGGAGGGGGTAGCCAGACTTGAGAGCCCCAGATGTGGTACTCAAGCCAATCAATTCATCCTTTGGTCTCCAGTAGGCAGGCTCAGGCCTTGACATCAGCCCTAGAATCATGGGCAGTCTCAAAACCAGAGGGACTTGATGTCCTAAAAGGGAGAGAAAACCACCATTGTAGTGGATAACAGCTGAATAGTCTCAAAGAAACTGGGTCCCAAGGAGCAGATCGTAGCTAGTGTTGTCCAGAGCAATGGCAGTTGTATCCAAAGCGAGCTTTCTGAACTGAAATTGGTAGAGAGGAATAGGCCCCTATGGATTGGGTGCACTGGGGGCCAGCTGTGCCATACTCCATGTAGTGCGGCATATTGGGGGCGACCTTGATGCGTTTCATCAGCTTGGAAGAGATAACGTTCATGGGGGAGCCACTGTCAACTATGGCATAAACTGGAATCTTGTGGACCCAGACGGCGACTTGGGTGACCAAACTTCCAAACTGAGGTGGCAACGTAAGGAACATGGGAGAATCATCAGAAGAAGAGTAAGCAGTATCAATGTCTTTATTGTCATTAGATACCGCAGCTACTTCCTCAGGGTTAATGGCTTCTGGTTTGTGTGTAGGGGTTACTTGAGGCTGGACAGGGGTGTCAGCATGGAGCGCCTCGTCCTTCATGCTGACTGCCCTTTTCCCGCCTCCTCAGCTAGACGTTTCCAACAAGTCTTAGCGCTATGCCTAAAGCCATTGCAATAGGTGCACCGAGGATGGGGGTTTTTCTGGTTCTCGACTACATGGACCCTAGGGCGGTTAGAGGGGCCAGTGGACGCAGCTTTAGAGTGCAGGATCGTGGCAGGGATCTCGTTGAGGGCCTCCTTAATCTCCCTGATACAAGTGAACCCATTCTTTTGCCCAATCATGTGCATCTGGACCTCAGGATAGGACCCCAGGGCAGAGATGATGGCGGTGATGGCGTCGTCCAGAGTGATACAGTTTGTCATAACCAAAGGTTGTGCCTGAGCATAGAACCAGTTGGCAAACTCCATAGGGTTTTCTCCTTTGTTAAGTCAAATGCCCATGAACGCTTGCTTCTGGTTGGCCAAGGTTTGGTTACTGCCAAACTCTTGGATCAGGGCGGTGCAGACCTGTTCCCAGGTGTTACACTCCTTCAGATGGGGAGTCATGATTTCCTGGGCGGTGCTGTCTAGGCAGGAGTGGATGTGCTTCACCTTTTGTCAATCAGTGGCCTCCTCCATGGAACTCTCATAGGCATACAAGAAGGAGGCGATACTCTCCCATCTGGGGTGAACCTTTCCTTGAAGCTAGGTTTAAAGTTAGTGACAATAGGAGTGGAAAGGGTGTTAACTGCCTGGGATAGGTGTCAGCTCTGAGATCTCCATTTCTGCATATTCTCAAGGAACCCGCTGATCTAACCGCCTCCACAAGCCTTCTAAGTCTTCTTGGATGTATTCCCAATTTTGACTGAGGGTGGAAGCGGACGCCTTGCTGGCAACCTGCTCCTTTAAGGATTGAATCTCGGCGTTCTGTTGTTGGAGCTGGTTTTTGATGGTGGCCAACTGGGTTTCAAACCCATGACACGTTGTTTCAAGCCAGGAGATGCAAGCATCAGTAAGCCTCATGAAAGCGCTGAGGTTATCCATCTCATCTGACAGCACTTCGATGGAGACCCTGGGGTTGAGGGGGACACCATCTGATCAGAGCTTGCACCCCAATGCCACCTTTTGGATCTGGTCCCGCAGGGCAGCCAGGGCGGTTATTATATCCCTTCGCCAGGGGTCTTTGGGTTCACCTGAGGTTGGGGGGCCTGAAGGCCCTCGAGGCCCACGTGGTCCCTCAGGTCCAGCTGGCCCTTGACGCCCTTTGGGACCTTCTGGCCCCCTAGGCCCTTCTGGCCCAGCATCCACGGGGGATAGTCATGAGAGGCCAGCTCTCAGTAGCGCTGCTGTAGGGACCATAGCAGTTCTTTGACTTGTTGTAAACGCTGGGTCCATGTCACTTCAAACAGCTGGGCGTTTTGGCAAAACTGCTCCTCAAGGTAGCCAGAGATGCCACTATCTAATACCACAACTTGATCGCGGATCTCATTGATTAATCATCAGTTATCAAGTATAGCTTCACGATTGTCATGCACAAAGGAGGAGGCAGCGTCATAGAAGTTGATAATATAGGAATGTAAATTTTGGGTGAGCCCTAGGTGCTGGGAGACCTCCTGATGGTGTAATCCTACTAACTGGAGGAGGTGATGAATTGCGGGATGGATGAAGTTATGAAGGTAGCAATCAGGCCCCAAGGTAAGCTCCCCAGCAGGTAATATGGCTGAGGCATAGAGGTCCCACATTGTGGATGGTATGGCGGAGGCGTGGGAGCAGCTGGAGCGGGCGCCCTCAGTGTAGATGCCATGGACTAATTGTTGAATGACATCATTGGTATGTTTGAACTGAAGTTGATATTGGCTCCCATCTAGGGAGGGCAGCGAGAGTTGGAAGGTGGCATGGAACTCTAGCCTTTCCAGCTGCGAGGGCAGCGTTGCATACTGCAAAGTACTAACCCATCAAGTAATGCTCCTCAATTGACCAGTCATTTGGTCGTCAGGGCTGCTATTGGTTTCCATTTTTTGTGATAGACGTTTTCACTTAGGTCAGCTCGGAGCCCCCTGTAGTGAGCACCACTTTTGTCAGCACTACAGTTCCTTGGACTGGCGCCAGGGTTCGCAGTGGCTCAAAGCTGGAAAAATTGGAAAAGAGCACCAAAGAGGAAATGGAAAAATGGGTTAGTTTACCAAATAATTTATTAAATTAAAATGCTTCAATATTTATAGGGTGCATCAGGACTCGGTGCCTTCAGGATCTTTGGAGCCTCATCCAATCAGGATCTTTACTGATCTTCCAGAATGGCCTCCTTGAGGGCGTCCTCAATGGATAGCGTCGCTCACCTGACTGAAAGGGTGGAAAGGCCGCTCCACGTGACTCAGGAATAGGTGAGGATGATCCTGAAAGAGTTTTTTCTTGGTTAGGTTCAATGACTGATTTGGCATGGCCAGATTTGTAAGATGGGAATTTGATACAATTTTTATCTCAAATCCCAACAATTTGTCAGGTAGAGTTGCCAATAAAATGGGGGCATCTGATAGTTGATCATTGATAAACTATCAGGAGTACTGATTAAGATCATCTGGGTCTCATCACCAACCAATTGGGAATTTAATGAGCAAGTTGTGAGGCGAGTGAATAGATATTAGTTGACCCCAATTTTGGGGTAATAATGTTCAAGGGGATTTTAGGTAATTCACCAGGTTTGGATCCATTTGGGATCAATCTGGTGGAATGCTTAAGATCATGTCAGGCAAAGTTGCCAACGAAATGGAGGTATCTGATAGTTGATCATTGATTGACTATCAGGTGTACTGATTGGGATTGGTCAGGATTCATCACCAACCATTTGGGAATTTAATTAGCAAGATGTGAGGCGAGTGATGCCGCATGCAACTAGAAAATTCATTCCGTTGGTTTGTGACCTCTCATAATGGGTAAAGTCTCCCATTACTAAAGCAGACCACTCACCAAATATGGTTGGTTCACTGATATTGAGTGGGATACATTAGGGACACGTTTTTTGACTCTGTCTATCTTAGGTCTCAAGGTTGTCTGACAAAAGAATCCTAACCAGATGAAGAAGAACATCGCTGGTGAGATGTTGGAGGGTAGTTTAATAGCAACAGCTGCCGTTTCATGGCTGATGCGCCAACTGAGGTTTGGGCACCAAATTCCCTCTATAATTTCCCTGATAATTTACATTAATAAAGAGATTAACATTAAGTCCATATATGAGTTAGAGATCAACAATTGTTCTAAGTTCTATTCATCTTCAGGAAATTATTGTTTTGTACAATAATTGGGATCTTTTGTTGTATAAAGTAAGGATCAATGATCCTTACAAGAGAAGCTTAACTTAAAAAAATCTCTGCAGACTCCGTCTCATGAGACAAAAGGCTAAAACTTCTGGATTTGAGAGTGGATCAAGTTAGGCGGATAAAGGAAGAAGTCACTATTGAAATCACCAGTATTTTGTGGACAATTGCAGGTCTAGAGTTGGACCATAATGGGTTATCTACTTAACTATGGATAATAGTCATCATACTATTATCAAATGACTATCATTTTACTATTAGACAACATGAATTGTGCACATATTGAACCTCTGCTTTAACAGTTAGAGTTTTCAATTTGTGAAGAACTCAGGATTGTAACATTTGGTGCTCACGAGAAGAGTAGCCTTTCCCAATCTTTAACAATCCCTGATAAACCTAGAATAGTAAAAACATATGAATTACTGTTAAATATTACCTAGGATGATCATCAATACTTTGAGATAGCTCAACTCAAATTAATGAGGAGCACAACTCAGCATTTATTAATGATTAAATATTTATGAGTCATGACCCCTTTCAAGAGGCCTCACCCAGAAGAGGGTGAATCCTGGTACCCATACTGTCACCTAAAGTTGGTGCCAATAAACATCTCATAATTCTGGATTGGTAAAACAATAAATGGTGCTGTGTATGAGTGATCTAAACCTTAAAAGCAGAATATTGTATTTTCTCTTGGAAGTGGTAGTGTCTAGGCTTAAAGTCCCATAAAACTTCTTTTGGTCTAGATCCAGTGAAGATCATAAATTTCTAATTTTGTATAATAATATTAAGTTAAGCCCTACTGTCAATGATTTCTCACACTTTTACTCGCTTACTAGAATGTCTCATAATACAATCAGAGTATTTTAAATACTATTTACTTTTTAAAATATTAACATTGTTGGCCAAATTAAGTATTTTCATAAGTTTTCATCTTTATTGGGTATTTCTCCATAGGGTAGTGCTCATAAATGAGCAATAACAAGGCCCAATGCAAAACTGCTCTGTCCATATTCATCTGCTTGTCCTGGAGCTGCTTCACATAGGTCTATGCCACTTCTTCAATTATATAATAATTTTCTTTTGTTAAAACAAGTGGAACTTGAGTAAGGTGAAAACAGACTAATCTTTTATATTCCACATAATCTTTACCCTGATAAGTCACTGTTATAACTTCAGCAATATATCAGAGATACGCCAAAGGGGTCACACAGGGTCAATTTCACTGAGCAATGGATAAATGATATGGAGATCGTTGTTCCCAAGATAACTTAATAAATATAGTATAATCTGAAGCAATTGCTTCCCCTACAGCACTTTATTTTCAAATATTATATATTATGCAGCTCCTACTGCAAACTCTCTTTCTCTTTCTATTAACAAATCTTCCTCCTTTTAAAAACTTCTCTCTGCTCGGCATAACTTTCTGAGCAAATTAATTTTGGTAAATTAAAAGCAAACACTTAATCGCACACTGAAGTCTTGCTCTGATGTCGTCAGATCCCCTGCTGACTGTCCCAGCGTGGGGCAGCGGCGAAACTCCCCTTCCATTTTCCATCTGACAGGAAAACGCGCTCAGACTGGCTCGCCCAGTCATTCCAAACCCTTGGGATGATTTGTTCCTCCCAAGGATCTTGGTGCCCATCTCGCCCAAACCCAAGTGGTGCCCCACTGCCCATTGGTGCTCCCCCAGAGCAACATGCATTTTGGCCTTAGGGTCAAATATGGGAAATTCTTCCCCTACGACGACCAAGACATTATCAAAATGGCTCAGGCGGTGATGACACCAGCCTGCTTCATTGACTTCCGCCCCTATAAGGGGTACTTTGATCTTGGCTTCCCATGTGAAGCTGATGCAGCCACTGCGGCAATGGTGCCATTAATTTACAATAATATTCCCCTCCCAACAACGCGGACCCAGCTCCCAATGGACACCACCTTGGTGGTCCAGTTCGCTGGTTTGCCCACCCACCTCCCCCAAAGTGCTCCACCAGGAGCTGATGGAAGGCTTGGCAGCCTACGGCGCCAACCCCATCTTACAATTTGTGGTCCCAAATGGGGCCACACGCCTCACTGGGCCTTGGGCGTATGCCACAATCAGCCTTGAATTTACAAAAATTTCATTGGCAATTCCCCCCATGCCACCATCCCATCTGCCCCCGACCATCCATTCTGGGCCCACGTTGAGGGCAGACGGATGATCTGTCCATCCTGTTTCAAGTTAGACCACTCAAAACGCAAATGCCCACACTCAGAAACTTCTGCTGACACCAAAAGTTTGCCTGACACCCACCAATCCGCCACCCACCCCACGCCAACTTTGACATGAGGTACAATCCTACCTTCCCCTCCTCCAATGCCTGATGCTGTAGCTGCACCTACAGCCACCATTCAGCACCCACCTTGCCCCAATGCCACAAATAATTCATCCAACCAAACATCAGATTGGATCCCAGTTCAATCCCATGCATCTGCAAATGAATTGAACAAACCTCAACTGTACGCTGATTCCCCAATCCAATTCAACCAAAATGCATGGGAATTAATGGATGAAATAGACGAATCAGGTAATGTCATTGAAGAACCAACGCTGCAACTTGAGCGGCTCTGTAATGCAGATTGGGATGCAAAATTCTCACCTCAGAAATACATCCCGCAACCTAATGCCAAACCGTTCTACAGCGACCACCAGCTTGCAGTAGATGAAGCTGCCACACCAGATTGCCGTCCACTTTGCAAAGCAGCCGCCAAATCTGTGGCTGCGCTCACAGGAGGAATTCCACCTCCTGTCATCCCCAACAATCTTACTCCACAAAGTAAGATCAACATGAAAACCTTACACAAAAACATCACTGAAGCCATCCAGAACGTGGTAACAGTAGCACAGAATCCAAAATCAAAAATAACCTGAACCAACATTGCAACATTTGTTAAATTACCAGATGCCCGCCTCAAAGCTGAAGACGCTTTGGGCAAATACATCGTTGGTATAATAATGGCTGGAAACTATTTGGAAGTTCCAGTCATCAAGGATATCAAACCCCATGCCGCAGATGCCCCCACACCCTTACTACCTGCCTTAACACGCACCCTACTCTGTAATGAGATGGATGCAGCTGAAGATGAGCCCACCCGATCCCCCCTCCCCCTCCACCATGGTGGGATAGCAGTTTACGCTACCCACCTGGTTGGATATTTTGTTAGGTATGATTCAATCAATCCATCCATTTTGGGCGTTTCATTTGAATCGTTAAGTTTTTATTATTATGATTTTTAGTTTTAGTTTGGTAATGTCCATCCCCTGGTCAGCTTGCCTTGGTTAAATAAAACAAATCTTCCTCTTTCAACCTTCTCATCTCATTTATATGTTAATAAGTTTAGTCAAAACCGACCCTTTTGCTTAGACTATTCATTCTGCCATATTCTCATTGGTCTGACAGAGTCTACATTCATTGAAAATCACAATCACCTAGTTTGAGGCGATTTAACAATTATTTGTTGTGCATCAACATCTCCTAATCGCCTTATCATTATCTTTTATAGTGGAATTCAGCCTATCCGCTGAGGTCAACTTTGCTCATTGTCAACTCGGAAGACTTGATAATACTCATATAGGCCTAATCAAGATGTTTAGCCAATGATCCGTTGGTGGTATTTTGGCTTATTGTCCAGTCCTATAGATTTCCGGATATTACTCCTTTGACTGGACAATAAGCTTTATGCCATTCTTTGATCATCC